>JAOPJG010001043.1:0-13500 GCA_027478255.1 Dispira simplex | reverse complement strand
GTAATCCCAAGTGGTCTGGATACCAGCGTCCTGCAGAAAGGTGCCAATTTCATCCACGAAGGCTGTTTGGTTGTCTAGAAGTTTCTCGTCCTGCAAATACCGTGTGCAGCTCAGATGGCGGGCTGTTAGTCGTAGAATATGTACCAAGACCCCACGCAGCCGGTCCACTTTCTGATCCCGTTTGAGGGTAGAATAACTCTTATGGGAAGATTTGAGCATGGTCACTTGGTACACTTCCTTCATTTGGGGGTGGAGCGCTTTGATCAGGTCAGAATAGGAACTCTTGTGAATACATCCTAGGCCATGCACCACCGCTTGCCTGACCATGGGATTTTCGCAATAAAAAAGGGGTTTCAACAATCTGACCAGTTCAGATGTAGTGTTGATATTCATCATGTTCTTGTCGGACAGGATATCGTTGATCCGGTAGCGAAGCAATTCATGGTCTAGATTACGCATCAAAGTAGCGCTGATAAAGCCCAGGAAATTACGCCACTGTTCCACCAGTTCCAGGTCCACCGTGTCACTTTTGCCCGCCAGACGGCCCGAGATGTAGCTCAAAGCTGGGATTGGGGAAGGCACGTCGGAATAATGTACAATCAAACAGTAGAGCTGATGAAAATGGGAACACACCTGAGTACGGGCGAGCAGGGTTACTTGGGGTACGATATCGTACACTTTGTGAACCACCCAAGTGAGGTACGCACTCCATAACGTACGGTGTGTGTAGCGTGTACTCTGGGCAATTTCAAACAGGGGTAAACTAGACCCTGACGGTGTCGCCAAGGGCTCAGTAGTTTGTGGGTAGGGAGACACAAGAAAAGGTTCCGGTAATGTCTCTGGGTAATGTGATGGCTCCTTGGCGTGTCCTGGGGTATGCGGTCCGTCGGGTAATGGGCCATTCCCTTGGGTTGATGGGGTCATATCGCTCCCGTTGCTACTGCTGGTGCTACGGTTGTACCGGTGGTTGGGTATGGTAGAAGAAGGCAGGATGACGGGTGCCTGACCCAGAGGCCACCCCGGAGAGAAATGATCAAGGGTGTCGGTACCTTCGAAAACCGGAACCCGGTAAGGGGCCAATTCACAATAGATGAAGCGACGCTGGGTGATCATTTGGTCGTGCAACTTGACACGGACACGTTCGGTGGGGGTCATGGGAACCGGGTGGTCGTCGGACAAGTGGGGCATCAGGGTTTTTCCGATCCGGGCGGTCGTTTGCAAAATGGCCAGTGCTAATCTGCGCACCCGGGAGCTGTAGTAGAACAGGTAGAAGAGACCAAACATTTCCATCTGGTCGATTAAATGGATAATGGCCTTGTGGTCGGTTTTCCACCGGTCAGCCACCGTTCCCAGTTGGTATTTGGCGTCCAATTCTTCAATTTCTGCTAAGAGCAACTCAAGCAACTCCACGTATAAATTCAACAAACCCCCGTTGCCCGAATGGGATTGCCGATAACACCTGGGAACGACGGTGGATTGATCAGTGGTGTTCATACTTACCGTGGTGGTTAAATTTTTACCTTTGGTACCAGGAACGAACCCCGTAGGTAGTAAATCAGATTCAGGGACTGGGGGGCTCCACGGTTGCCCCCGTGACGTTTTACGACGAGCCTGAGGTTTGGTTTGGGACTGAGTTTCCTTGGGTTCCGGCAGGTAGATATGGTGATTAAGAATTTCCCGCATGCGGTCCTGCACCTGGGTCAAAGTAGACGTCATTAGCCCGATGATATGGTAGGCTCCAATTCGACGAGCCAGTCGGACGAGACCCCGAGACGCGGCCCGAGCTACACAAATGTCAACGTGCAATAGATACTTGACCAGCATCTCGGCTAATTTTTCATTGTCAATTTGCGACGGCAATACATCGGGGGTAATATCTATACTGGTGGTCAATAGGTCGTAAAAGGGTTGCCGTTCTTTGCCGTACACAGTGTTAAACGCGTAAAAGTGATGTTGGTACTCTTGGCCCTCCGTGGTCAATTCCCAGGTCGTAGATGCGAGGCCCACCAACGACGAACCAGTGGGATAAACCGTTTGGTTGATCGCGGTCAGGGAATGGAGATGGTTACGGTGGCCAGGTTGGGTCCGACTACCCAGTCTAGTCCCCCCGACGACATCACCATTGATCGTACCGGCGGGAGTCACATCCACTGAGGAGGTGGCGCTGGGATCCAGTGAATTGGGCGCACTGTGCAAACTGGTCACACCGCGTTGAGGGTGGTCAAAGGTCACAAACCGTTTTTTGGTTACAAGGTCGTCTCCATAGTTGACGTCGAGCAGGAAATAATACTTTGACTGGGCCATTTCCACTTGCTCAGTGAGCTGAAAGGCACTGTCATCCCACGGCAGAGCTGGAGCACCGACGTCCTCTGCGAGACGTGGGTAGCTAGGTAAGGCAAAAGGTTGGGAGTTGGTGACCAACAAGTCCTGGGAAGACGGGAAGGGTGGCCGCTTTTCTTCTTGGGCGTTGGACTGTAGATAGAGTAATAGTGCCCGTAGGCCGATCGTCGCTCGTTCTGGGGATAAGCTCTCCAAGGTCAGGGGCAGTGGATTCCAATCATCGGTGTGTAATAAAAACGAAAAAACGTTACGGATGGTCCAATCCTGGGAAAACCGAAGCAGGCAAAACACAATGTACACGTAGTAGTCGAGGGGTAGATCCACCAGCGCGAGAGGCCGTTTGCGGGTGCCGAACATCAAACGCACCAGACTTTCCAAACGCTGGTAGGTCTCCTTTTCGGATTCAGTGTATCGGAATAGATAGGCCCACACCATCCGGCACACACACCCCAGGGCCACATTGCGAGCACTCCGGTCCCGCATCCGTTGGAATGCTTGGTCCAGGAACGCGGACAGGTGGCTCAAGAACACCTCCCGACGGCTGGTACAGAGCACCGCGGTGAGAAAGGGCCACGCTACGTGCAAATAACGTGGTTTAGCCGCAGCTTTGGTGGCCCTGGGTAACAGCATGTCCATGCTGCGCACCCAGTCTGGGAAGTTAACCTCGGCGTCGGCTACAGCCGCGATGGGGAGCAGCAGTTGGGTAAACACTTCGTAGTAGGCACATTTGATGGCCGTCCCTTGGGAGCGACGGGCAAAGAACTTGGTGCAGCTATACAGGAACTGGGCAGTTTCCTCCAGCGCGTCCACGGGGTAAATTTTAAAGCGTAGGAACCGCATCCCCCGGATGGTGAGTTCTACTTGGTGTTCGTTGGCTAGGGGACCGGAGGGGATCCGTTCCAACTCGGCGATAAAGCGATCGCTCATGGTCGCAAACCGTACGCAACTGATGGATCCAATCAGTTCCGCGTAGAGCTGGGCAATGACCTGACGATTTGGACAACCCGATAGTGACTCGAGATCGATATTGGTAAGTTGTACAAAGGTGAGTTCCTCCACTACGCTTCCGATCTCGTCAGGGATGTCCTGGGGTTGTAACTCGTTAAACACTGCGATCAGGGCGCTGCAGAGGATATACACCGCACCTATGGTTTGCCGTTCCTGAGCGGTTTCCAGATGGTAGAGTCGTACAGCATTACCTGCTGGTTCTGAACCGGATGGAGGAACTGGTGGAAATGCACTGGCGATGGAGCCCCGGCGGCCAGTATCCCCGAGAGCGGTTATTTCCCCGGAAGGCGTCGTTTGCAGCCAGGTAGGAAGTGGGGAATGAAGTTGTCTAGGGCCGGGACCGGGACTCTGTGGAATGGAGGGCTCTACTGTGGTTTCCGTATCTTCCAACAAACCCCGGCGCCATTGCAGCAGACTTTCGACCACTTCCTTGGCACAACTCTGGCCCACCTTGGCCATATTCCGGATGGTCTGACCCAGTTTTCCCTCCATGGCCGGAGCAAAGAAGGGGACCAAGTCAGGAACTACCTGGCTAGAGTAGTCGGCAAATTGCCGGACGTGAATGTCCGCACTTTCGCTAAAGTCATGGTAGAGGCGGCCGATAATGTACTGTTTAGAGTCGGCGGGAACGGTTTGGGTGGCGAAAAGCATAGGCGGAAAAGGGATAAACGGGCATGGAGACCTCGGAAATGTAATAAGGGAGTGGACGCCACCACGATGGTGGACAGCTGATAGATAACGCAGGAATAGCTTGGAGCAAGTATCCGGCGGTGGGTGATAAAGACTCGGGACATAGGGTGAAATAAAAGTGACAATACAAGGGAAACCGATGGAAACAAGTCACTCCCACTCACCTATTCTCTGTGAGAAGCACAAGAAATTTTACAAAGTTGCCCAAACAAATAGGATGTAAAGAAAAAAAAAGCACAACAATGAAGTCTTTCAGAAATGTGGGATGTTCGAGAAAGGATATTAAAACATTCGTAACAATGTCCGACTGGGCGGTGTCCTCTTTAAAGGGCGTTGCTGTGTTCAATCTACCACGTTTTATTTTATCCAAACGGTTTAGCTTATAGAGTTGAACTGACTTCCTAACTTGGGCAGTTGTTCTTCCCTATTTCATCAACTTCTCCAGTGCTGTTCGTTGCACGTCCAAATTCTTGACTATTTTGTGATAGTGCCTTTATAGGACAACGCTTTTTTCGTATATCTTTGTTTAAACTAGTCACAAGTTCCCACCATGTCCATTACTTCCGCTATTAACCTCTTCCGCCAGCTCAGCGTGGACGAGTCCCAGCCCTCAAGAATAGCGCAAACGCGCCAGGTGAATGAGGCCTGCTTCGATTACCTCTTTATGGAGATTGTACATACACTAAGGTCCCAGCTACAAGTTCATCAGCCAGCCCTAGAGGATTCTGGCTCTGCTAGTGTAAGTAACTGCGTGTTCCTTACCTAAATTTTAGGTTATGGTTTACTGCTAGAGGTTTCCTGTTGGGTTTAGCGTACCGAGTTAAATAACTGACATGCTCCTTCCCTCCCCAGCAACTGGTATACTCTACGGACCTTTAAAGTCTGGCCCTAACCCTGTTCTACTTGGTCATATTTTTCCTGCTATTTCTCAATGAATAATGAAACCGATACTCTGTATCGGATAAAAAATCACGAATGTGTGTGACGCTACAGGAACAAGCCAGTACTAGCGACAGAGCTTCCCGCACCTCGGCCAGCAACACTCACGACGTGCCACCCACCAGAGAAGTAGACGACCAGTTGTTGGAAACCTTGTACTATAAGATTGAACTCATTGGGTTTCGGATTGGCCAACGGTTAGCCGAACGGTATTCTAAAGACCGACCTCGGTTCGTGGATACGTTGGACATTGTCAAATTTATATGTCGTGATATTTGGACCAAGCTCTTTCGGAAACAAATCGATAATCTTAAGACCAACCACCGAGGGGTGTACACTTTGCAAGACAATCAATTACGTTGGCTGACCCGCATGTCGGGAGACGATGGTACCCTCCAGGCCACCCAACGGGCCATTCCTTACCTCTGGCTACCCTGTGGTATTATTCGGGGGATCATGGCCAACCACGGTATGGATGCCACTGTGACGTTCAAAGATCTCTCGTTACCCCAGTGTACGTTTCACATTAAACTAAACAAGCCTTCTTAATACACCAACAGTTGATTACACGGCGTGTCGAATGATGATTCCGTCCTGAGTCTGCGGATTATAACGTCGTTCTCCTTTCCACTCTCGGTTTATAGTGATGCTCCATTTAACTATATCTATCTCTTGTGTTTGGTACTTCCACCTCCCTCGATCATTTTACTTGATACTCTACGTGCGAGGTTCTAGGATGTACTGTATGACGAAACTTTGACACTTTTTACTACATAGTTGGTGGATAAACGAATAGAAATGGGTGAAAGGGAAAGAAACGGGAGCCAATGTAAACCTAGTCACATTTTCTTCATCGTAGTGTTGGTTCTGGCTTCCTCTACTTGTCTATTTTCGACAATAAATTACCTGGTTTTGTAAATTATTCAATGACTTGGCTCTGGTGGGTGCCTAGTGACTAATGCAGAGTCGACTTTGCCCTTTCATGGGCTAAATGAGAGTGGCACAAACGCAACATCGGCCTAACAAATAAGCCTGAACAGTGAAACACGGCAAAATCACCCGATTTCACCCTTTGCTTTGCTGACGATAGAACTGGTAGTACCAAGTCGGGAACCCCAGAAGAATTACTATTACGGCCACCAGGGGTGATACATAATAGGGAACACCATGGTCCGAAATCACCTTGCCATTGGCCGGTGGGACGAACGGAATGACACTTAAAAATAACGCCACGACCATGTACACAAAGGCCAGGGGCAACCAAACCCGGAACGGCCGGTGGAGGGAAGGTTCGATGTAACGAAAATAGGCCAACCCGGTGATGGTGATACCGGTAAATAACCAGTTGGGATAGCCCACGATATCAATCAACATGCTAAACACTTCACCCGGTGGAGGGGCCAACAAATACACGATGGTCACCGCGTATCCGAGACACAAGCCCAGCAAGGGGGTACCGAAGCGCGGATGGATACGACTCCAATAGTGACCATAGGGGATATACCCTAGACTGGACGCCTCCACGATCACCCGTGAAAAGGGGAATACAGTCGCAGCGGTGGAGCCCAAACAGGATATGGCCACGGCCAATGGGACCACTACTTCACCAAATATCGAACCAAACACCTTAGTCCCCCATAGACCGGCCAACAATTCCTGGGAAGCCAATGTTTCTTCCATGCTCACCACAGCGAAAAGGGAGACAATAGTCAGTGCGTAAAATATCGTAACCAGCCCCGTACCAAAGGAGGAACATAGGATAAGGTTGCGTTGCGGATTTTTCACTTCCCCTAGACAAAAATTCAACCCTTTGAAACCGTCATAGGCCCACAACACCCGGAATAACGTACTGCACACTTGTTGTACGGTGGTGGTGCCCCGAAAGGGGTGTTTCCACAGCGAACTCATGGGAACGTGGGTCACGCCCGAGATGATTACCATTCCGCTTACGGAAATGAGGGCCAAAACAGCAATTTTTAACCAAGTAAATGCGGTCTGGAAACGGAGAGCCCATTTGACCGAAAACATGGACATGGCAAAGGCTATGGTGACTCCCAGGATGCCGATGGCCCGCTGGAGCCAGCCCAGGTTATCCAAGATGTAGGGATTGGTGATACGGTTCTTGGGCCCTACGGTAGCGTACAGGATATATTCACCGAACACTGTCGCGTTGGCGGCAATGGAGCCAGGCTCCACACAACTGGGAATAACAAAATCATATCCCACCGAAAGTTAGGTGTACAGAAAAAAAAAGATGGCAGTGACCAGATTAATTAATAGCCAAAGGCTTTCTCATTCCACACGGTGAGACTACGGTACGACCAAATATGATACCGGTTAGAGTCGAACAAACTATTTAAACATGTGCTTAAAAAGGTGCATGAGAATCATTGGGATTGATGTCAGAGTAGGTGAGTTTCGCACAGATCAAGTGTGCTGTACTTACATGAGGAAAATGAAAGTGAAGAGAAACCCCATTAATCCACGTGGATTCCGGAAGATACTGTCCAGGTATAACTGGTCACCACCCGATTTGGGAAACAAGGTTCCTAACTCAATATAGCACGCTGCGCCGCAAAAAGTGATGACCGCGCCCAACAGCCACATAATCAAGGTCGCCCCGGGAGAACCCATTAGCGTGAGGGTGAGACCAGGTGTGGAGAAAATCCCCGACCCTGTCATCAGTCCCGCTACCAGGGCGCTTCCACTCACTAACCCAATCGTCTGTTGAAGTTTGGGCTCCTCCACGACGTCCTCCTTTTCATTGATCGTCTGAAAAGGTGTGACAAAGGCATCATTAGCAACTTGGGCATAGTGTGACTCGCCGAACATAGGTGATTTTTCGTTAGCCATTAATTACTAGTGCACATAAACTAATGTAAGAACTGGGAAAATGTGGCATAAAAAATTAAGCACGGATTATTTAGTGTAACGAGGGAGCTATCATAATAATGATAAATGGCAGATATATCAACTATGACTAGGCCAGGTATGCCTTATTTAAATACCAGTATTCTAGCCAGATTTTCGAATACAGCGTTCCCCATACCGGTGCTTTCCAATGATGTCCCAATTTATCTAGGATATTTTCGTGAGCTGGGCTTCCTAACGATGGAAAATTTCCGATTTCATCCGTAGGTAGAGGGGCCCATTAGACATTCCGCTCAGAGTGTAGTCACATCATGACCGGTGTGCATCTGCCTTCCGCCCCTCGACCCACATAAACGGACGACTTCAAAACTATTCTTGGAAACATACCGTGAAACATCACATTGGGAGAAACGGAATAGCATCCACAAGTAATGTACTTAAAAAAAACTTTTATGTATGGTTACTTGCCCCTCGATAAAACAACGTCATGGGTGCACAGGATGGAAGCGTGGAATGCTATTGAATGGCCTAATCTACTTCGAGTGCCGTCAGAATATACTACGGGGATTAAAATTTACTATTACTCCAGATATGGCTGGATCATTCATTTTCTGCTTTTCATTATTTGCTCGTTTTTCCCAGTTTCCATGTCGCTATGAACTCTTCTACCATGGAAAGACACGAGGTGGTACTGTGATGTATTTCAGTTATAATCAAGGAATGTTTAGTCAGCATTGTCATATATGCCTGCATTCTTTGTGGATAGTTTTCCTGGTGGGTTAGGGTCCGCACCATACACTTTTATTTATCCCCTGACTGAGTCGTGAACATGTCCCTGGTCAGATTTCTCTCCTGGTATGATGGATATTTTTTTTTCTAACATTAAGCTACTTAAAACCTACCACACTTGTGCAACTATACCTGGGATAATATTCCCAGTCCATAGTACCTTCCTCCAATACTAATGCCCAAATGCCTACCAAGATGTACCACAAAAAGGCTTTTTTTAAATGATGAGAGAGATAAGTGGTGAACGGGAGAACCCGTTATGTCTAAATGAGGAAAAGCAGAGGTTATAAGATGAATGTATGAATTTGCTTGTCTGCGCTAGATATGCCCACTCGGATTTTCGGAATATAACCTTACTAAACCAAAAGACTGCCTCTCATCAGGTTGATCTACTTTCCACAATATGAAACGTAGCTCTCATCCCGTACGGAAACCACGTAAGCGAAAAGGTAAGAAAAAAAACAAGGTTACAGTTTTTTACTAAGCAACGGTGACCAAAGAATAAAGGGGTAGAGTCGCGTTTGGCCCTCAGGGGTCATTTCTGATGGAATGACACAAGGGACCAGCGACAGGAGAGGGTGGACTCCTCATCGGACCCCTTCCTTTCAATTTTTTTCGGGCAGATGCTACGGGTTTCAGTTGGATAAATATTTATTGCCAGCTGGTGGCACTTAAATCGTGCAAGACATCGTCAGTTGTACGATGTTCTTGTATATCACCTGAACTAGTGCTAATAAGGGTATACCCGATAAAAGGGGGATATTGGGGTTTATATTTTTAGAAAATTCACACGTATATCAGTTATCAGAAAAGTTTGACGAAATCCATGTAAGAACCAGATTTTATTTATAATAATTACCATCATTGTCAAGTACTGTGCGCACCCTCTTGAACCACTCATCAAAACATCTGTGGAAGTCACCTCGTTGGAGGGAACCAAGGACTTCACTATATGCCCCTATAATCTCATCATCATTGTCAAAGACTCTACCCTCCAGCTTTTTCTTGATACACAGGAACAACCAAAAGTCACACAGTGCAAGGTCAGGAGAGTAGGGTGGTGCTTTCAGTAGTTGGAGTCCAAGCTCATCCATATGGGCCTTGCATTATCCTGGTGGAGGATGATACAGGAAGTGGGTAACTTTGGATGTGTTTTCTGTCATTCCCCAACCATTGATTGGACACCATTCCTTTGGTATTATTAACTCTTGGACCTAATGTCATCAGTATCGAAAACAGTATAAAACATGATCACTTTATTGAGGAGCACAGTCCATTTAAAAATTTGTAACTTTGAGATCCACCGTGGCTGAGCAGGGATGGGGTCATGCTGACCTTGGTGTTCTGGCACCCATATCTTTTGACCAGTGCCAGTCTGGGGGTTATTATGGTAAACCCAGGTTTCATCCCATGTCACGATATTATACACAAGAGAGTTGGTTGGTTTCTGAAAACGGTCAAGGAAATTGAGGCAAAAGGTTTTGCGGTCATTCTGCAACTCCGACGTTAGGGAATTGAGAACCCAAGTACTAAGGTATGAATGGTAATGCAACTGGTTGTGGAGGACATTCCAAACATCCCTCAACGAAGACTTTACCTCCTGTGCAAGTGCATTCAGGGTCACAAATGGGTCTTCGTTAACTAGCCATTCGATGGTATCACTTTTATATTCATAGGTCTCATTGGAAGGATGTCCTGTGCGGTGCTCATCTTCAAATGACCAATGGCCGGTCTTGAAGTTGCTGTACCAATGGCACACCATGCTATAAGAAGGACAATCTCTTGCACAAACATGTTGCAAAGTTTGGTGGATTTCGGTTGGGTTTAGGCCGAGTTCATAAAATGCCCAAATGTGGTACCGAATTAAGGCTGGGGTAATGGCGGGCATGGGGCATTGTGACTTGAGTGAATGGGACATGGTAAAAGACTTTTAAATTAGGATAACTCAACGAAAACAAAAGATAGAAAGGTAATACCAGGACGTATGTGTTTCAACTGAAGAGGGGTAATAGCACAAAGAATTGGGGAAACAGCCACATCAATTTATGCCTATTTCGTCAAACTTAGCGAATGAGTGATACATTAGCAGTGGTTAAACGTAATGTAAAATATCTAAAATTGTTATTCTTTGTGAGTAGGATAGCCTTATTTAATAAACTATAAACTGTAAACTAGGGAGCATGCGTAAGCATGTAAAACATTGATAAACTATAAACTGTATCACACGGAGTGAAAAAGAGAATGCGAAGGAGAGAAACTTGTGGGGCAGTGAGAGTGAACTATATTGAGAGGATGTAATCAGCGAAATAAGTCACCTGATATGGATTACTGACGGAGACGGAAAACATGGAGATTAACAAAAATAAAGCATAAAAAAATACCGCAAAACAACAACAAGTAATTCGTATTTGACGGATATAAAGTAATAAGAAAGTACCGTATTTTTACCAAATTAGATGCCCACAGGTTTACGAACTGTGGCTTCCGACTTCCAGAGTAATAGGTTTTGGCCTTTGACCTTACTTGTCAGCCAATCACCAAGTGTAAACCCGAAGAAAAGAAGAGTCAACCTGGCTTTAGAACCTAGGGTTACAGCTAATAAGTTTGGTGGATCAGTAAATTCCTTAAAGGTGAGTGAGGTGCATGTGCATGTGCACTTGGGGTTATCTCGCATTGCTAACCTATGTTTAATCAGCTGAGCCAAGTTTTCACCTGCAATTCCTCCCTGGATACCAGAATGGTAGGCAGTCTTTGTGCAGGGGAAGTTGGTGGCATCTCCCAGTACAAAGATATGTGGGTAATCGAGATGGGCCAATTGCATAGTGGGCAAGACCCGCAGGGCATGGGTTTTGGGATGGAAAACATCCAGAGCATGTGGTAGTAGTAGTGAATCCATGAACTGAGTTTGAACCTGGACAGCATCCACTGCGGACACCAACCAGTCCACTTCCAACTGAGTCCCACTGTGAGTATGGTATGTAGTCAATGAAATCTGCTGTTTGGCTGGGTCCATTTGATCTGGATCTAAATCCAACCAGTCATTTAATACCAACTTAATTCCCAGGTTGTGTACTCATTCAGTGAGTTTACCATGAAATTTAAGGGGCATTTGGTCATTGAGTAACCAATCACCCCCATGCACAAGGGTCACCTCTTTATCAGGGTAGATGTCCTTGATTTCTCTGGCTAATTCCACTCCCACTGGTCCTCCACCCATGATAAGCACCTTGGTTGCTTTGGCCACATTATTCATGTACACATGGGCTGCCTTAATTCCATTGGCCCTGTCATTGGTGGTGAAATGAAATGGCATGTTAAACCATACCCCTGATGCCACAATCAAATAATCATAATGATAAGTCCCATCAGCTTCCTGAACCAGCACATGGGAGGGGTGCACTTCACTTACAGAGCCTTGAACCAGCTGATGTGGCAAAGTATCAGGGAGCCACTGTTCCAATGAGATCCATAATTTTTCTGCAAAATCCTTTTGCACTGATGGGTGTACCATGCCTGGCATGTAATAATAGTGACCACACTTGTCAATTACCATAAGTTATATATTGCCTGATCCCATTGACTTCACAAGTTGCTGTGCAGCACTAGTACCAGCAAACAATGCCCCAATCACAACCACTTGAATAATATCCATTGACATGATGAAAAAAAAGATATACCCTTTGCTTCAAAAGGCTTATGTGTAAATGATAAATGAGTATTCCTTCAAAATAATAAAATATGGAAATAACCACTCTGGGTCATTAGGATGAACTTTGTAATATCCAATACATATCAAGTGAAATAGCCTAGGTGGTCATGTAAAATATTATGAGGAAAGTATATAATGTGCATAGTCCTCTGAGAAAGCAATAGGCCTAGTATTTATATTAGACTGGAAATTTCATTATACATCAATCTTACCAAGCTAATGGTTGGCCACAATTGGGTGATATTTTTCTGATTATATAGTGATTTGGAGCAAAAAAGGGACCAGTTATCTATTAACCAACAGGATTTTGTGAGATATTCTTTCCACTTCAATGGATTTATACCTATATAGTCAAAAAAATTACCCAATTGGTAATAATTGGAGTCACACATGTATGGCAGCTTTGTCAGTATTACCAGAAAATAATGATTAGCAAAGATAGTACATTATATCAAAGGCTCTGTGTGAGTGGTAGACTGATTCAAGAGGGATTAGTCAGCAGGATGGCCATTAGTCAGCCATGGCAAAGGCTCAGTGCTAACATTCTGAGAATTTGTTGAGAAATATTCATGTTTTGCACCATGGTGTTCATTGTTAGTGGCCAAACCCATGTTTAATTCAGACCATGAATATTCCTCATGGAAGGGCATCCCTTGGTCTGATGGGGGATAGGCTGGGGTAGCCACTAAGTTTCAAGTCCTGTCTTGATCAGGCACCCAAGCATCCATAAGTTCTCTTTCCACAACAACTAATAAACATTAAAACAGGAATAATAAGTGATAACTACAAGGCATAAGCTCATAACACTCATTAACAGTCATAAGTCAGTAAAAGGAACAGTCAGACCCACAGATACATACAATGGATGGATAGATGTCACACTAGAAGATAGTGCTCAATCATCAGATAATAGCCCTCACTAGATGTAAAGTGTATTATCCCAGTGGTTGAATGTCACACTAGAATGCTAGTGATCAATTGCTAGGTAACAGCCTTCACTAGATGTGAAGTGTGTTGCCCCCATACACAATGTATGCTCAATGCAACATCTGTGTGTCTATGATGTAGGTCTAGCCCCACACTGTGGTTTGGCAATGCTGTGCATAGCTACCACACCAGGATCACAGTATATAACTTGACCCACATGCCAGAAG
>JAOPJG010001042.1:0-13525 GCA_027478255.1 Dispira simplex | reverse complement strand
TGTCTTCCCCAACTACCTCTGGACTGTCCAGTCCACCACCTGGCAAACGCACTCCACAGCCGCCAGTGTCCCATTGGTCTTACCAACCCGCCTACTGATTATTGTCAACCAGCGTAAAACCACGGTGACGGATATTTTTCTTTTACCAAATACTGGCATACGCGCCCATCCAGTTTTTCATTTGCAACTATTTCTGCACCTTACCGCATACACATGGGCACATTTCTCGCTATGGAACCCCGTTGCCACCGATTTTATGGCATCGCCCGTATTTTTCATTGTGCAACATCACAGTTGCCCGTACATTATGGGTCTGTAGTCCCACTTCCAGCTTGTCTCCACTCCCTGACCAATGCAATGGGTCGCCACTATATCATTCGAATACTCCCCCACGTTTCTCATTTCCCGTCACAACCCTGGTTGGCGATGCGGCATCTGCCTTTTTGCATCCTTCTATCATTTTCTCACCTTTAATCAAGCTATTGAGGTGTGATTTTTGCATCCCACTCTTTTGCCTTAGTTCGACGCCATGTAGGCTCAAGCCTGCTTTCTATATACATGTACAACGACGATCCTAATCTCAAATTGGATGGCTTTTTTCGGCCTCTTTTCATGTATGTCAGACATAGTGCTCGAGTTCAGAGTGACGAAATGCCTCCTCTTCTTTATTCGTTTGGAAGATAGCGGAGGAAGTACCCGCGGTCGGCCCGGCAACCTAGACAAGAAAGTAGCGATATTCCACAGAGATTTTGCGAACCTTCCTTCACTTTTACCGCGAGCCAATTTTTTTTAAGATTTTGCGTGGCCATATTCTCCTGTCGGTCGGATGTGTTTTACTGTGAGGGGTTTTATACAGATGCAGTTTTGGGTAACTGTAGATTTCGTCATAAGTGCTTCAGTCCTGTGTACGTTAGTGTTGTATGTATTTTTCGCTGTGAGAGCTATTGAATGTGCTCTACTATGTATAACGAAGAATGATATGGGTGATTTTTTTTCGACTATATAGAGATTAGGAGAAAAAAATATACCAACTATCACATAACCAATAGGATTTTGTGAGAGACCCATTCAAATTCGGCGGATTTTTCTCTATATAGTGGAAAAAAAACTACCCATATGGTAAATAAAATCAAAACATTACTAAGATGTATAAGTGGAACATCATTGCCAGCGAGCATGGCACTGCTATCGTAAAAAAAAAATTCGGAAATGGCAGATTTTCGTAGCTTTCCACAAAATATGTCTCTTCCTCCTGTGTGGCCTTGGTCATGACGACTATCGTCAGTAGCCTGTCCCATCCATGGTGCCTTCCAAGAAATACCGTCGCCATGCCCAAGAGAAAGGCGGTGACGTCAAATAGCACAGTGTACCCCGGTGCCGTTCCAAACATAAGGAAGTCAGCCTCTTCGGAAAAGGGGGAGGAGTTGGGACGCAAGCAAGATACAGCGAATAGAAAAATAACTCTTGACTGCAATGGGGCGGAAAGAGTGGGGAAGCACCATGGTGCATTCTGACCACTGAGTTAGGCAGGTCCCAGCGTTCCAACACTCTTGATTTCCGAGTGGCCAGCTAAGAAAAGTGCTTCTATGACGTAATAGGCCCAGTTTTCCGACTTTCCACTGGTCCGCTTTACGTCACTCTCGCTATTGCGACCGCAATAGTGTGTACCTGCACCATTAATAGATAATGCGGGTGATTTTTTTTCCGAGTATACAGAGATTTAGAGCAAAAAAAAATGTACCAACTTAACCAATAGGATTTTGTGAGAGACCCATTCAACTTAGGCGGATTTTTCGCTATACAGTCGAAAAAAAAAATGCCCATACTATTTGTGATAGTACATTGGAAATGGAACACCATGGTAACCCCTCCTCACGTCATTATTACTGTCGCCTTTCTCCTGCACAGCGTGATATTCATGGTATTTTCCTTTGCCTAATTTTAACTGATTCATCTACTCCCTATTATATTGTACTTTACAGTGCTCTTATTCGAACACATTTCGAATACTAGGACTTGACACTCCTACCAGCTTCACTTGGTATACCCTTAAAGAGAGGTTGGGTCACAATGGCACAGGCTGATGGTGCAAGTCTGGATCATCAAGTTGGGGAAGTTGCACACCTTGTTTGTGGATATAGTGGCGACATGGGGTTGGACTTTCCCCCTCACAGGACAATCTATCTATTATTCTTTTGGTGCTCTGTATGTCTGCCAAGCCAAAAGCGGGTAAAGAATATTACCATTTCGAGAAGGCAAAAGAGCGACAGGAGTGGAAAAAAAAGTGTGAGGAAAAGTTCAAAATCCTTGTCCAATTTTACCACGCTCTGGTTACAAGACGAAAAACGATGCAACTGAAGAACGAAATGGGTAGAGTAGCCAGGTTGGTATAAAGTCTCTAACAATGCCAACCCCGTACTGTTCTACACCCGGATTTTAGAGGTCCGCTGACCAGTGCAACATACTCATGCATCCTCCACAGTCAACACTGTAAGGTAAAAGATCCTGATTTATTGCCTCTCTGGAAAAGGACAAACGAGATTGGTGGTGAACCTACAAAGAAAAAGACAATGCCAACTATCCTAACCAAGCGGTGATGATCACCGAACGAGCTACTGTTTTTGCAGGTCGGGTGGTAACTATTTCAAAGAATACACACAAGAATACGAATGTCTAGTCAGATTATTCTACTTTATTTTTGAGACTGCATGTATTTTTTGTGCGCCAGTAGACTTGACAAGGTAATCAGTTGCTGTACCAGGGTGTTGTATTAACGTCTGGTGAAAGGAAAAGATGGAGAGAGAATGAGGCAAGGGTGGGTAAATCCATGCACCTTATCCTATTTTTATGTAGGAAAAGAGACATAACCCTGCAGAGCTGGTCACAAACCAAAATCTATCATCTATACTCGTCACCCATCAGTAAGTTTGTGCGTGTGCAAAGGCTTTATCATCTGCAAATAAATGTGTGAAAAATCTATAACCAGCCAAAGTGATTCGGCGAAAAAAAAAACTCGGAATCTGAACTATTGTACATCCTGTACCGTGCTCTGCCGAGAAGCCAGGGTATGGGGGTCACGATATAGCTAATCTTCATGTAACAGTAGCTACAAAGACAAGGGACGAAAGACAACCACTAAGCCGGGGCTTATCATAAGGGTACGCGTAGATTATAAAAAATGAGGGAGGAAAGGGGTGAAAAGGGGTGGTCAGGAATCTAAATACACCCCTTTTATTGGTTAAACATGGCGTGGTTATCGTGTCAGCTTATCAGAAAATATTGACTTTCTAAGCATCGACCGTCCTAAGTCAGTGCCCTGGCTGTTCATCGTTTCATCTGCCGAAAGGATCCACCTGCTCCTTTCAACATTGTAAGTGACCTGGAACATCTCTATATGAGTTGGGTTAAATTATAATCATTTATATTTTCTGTGATACGTTCTCCAGATAATCCTTGCCAAGCTCTAGCCCCATCCTAATACCATTTTCGAATATTAAGGTGTTCAGACTCAAGATTACGTATGCATCTACACTGGGTGAGATTAAATAAGTTATCCACCCGTGGGTAACTGATATAGTGCAATATGAAGGTTAGAATGTCACATTGATGACTCCGCTAACGCATTGAGGAATGTCATTTTCGACCTGCTGTATTCACAAGCAAAGAGGTACGAATGGCACTGTGTGTTGTTCTTGCAAACGAGGTGGGATGGCTTTTTATTTTGCCAACAATGTAGTTTCATGATTTACGACCCCTTCCTTAATGCCCACTCTGGTATAAAGGAGAGATTGGTCTGCAAAGAAATAGGGTTCGTGGTATGTATATTTAGTAACGAATTGTTTGTGTTATAAAAAATAACAGGGGTATGAGAAAAGCAAAGGGCAGGATATAGATTGGCGTAAAGATACATCCTCCGCTGAGGGGATGTTTCTTTTTATAGTCGTCGCTGCTTTTTTGGTCGACATCCGTTAAAAGGAATCGGGGTACAGTCCGTGATTCGGTTGATCCTCCAGTTGGTCAACGCCCGCAGGGCCTTAAACGTAGCATCACGCCCTTGACCAAAGCCTTTAAATTTTACCTGCAGCGTATGGACGTTAATCCCCCGCTCCTGAGCCCGGGTTACCAACTGTTGGGTGGCCTGATACGCTGCTTCGAAGCCGGCACGTTTGGATTTTTTGAAACCGGCGGAACCTCCCGACGTGTTAATTAGCACGATACCCTTTTCGTTGGTGAGTGAGAGGATAGTGTTATTGAGTCCAGCGTGAACATGCAGCATGTGAAACGAAGTGTCCTCCAGATCCTCCATATTTTCCAAGAATCCCGACGTGAGATTATGGACATGGGGAGACAAGGTAGATTTGAGTGTCTCGGTCAAGGGCCGACGGTGGGTGGACGATTGGGTCAAGGAGCCCTGTTCCGAGATCTTATCCGCCGTGATCGAACCCTCCGGGTGAGTAGCATTGGGTAACGGGTTCACCGTTGTATGTGAAAAGGTCGACGAAATGGGACTATTCCGCCACAAGGTGCTTGTGCTCATACAGGCTCCCAAGCGAGGTTGCATAGGGAACATAGCCAACGAGTTCGAGCAACCCAAGCGTAGGAATGTGGAACGTGCACCAAAGGAAAGCATGATCGAGGATTACAAGGATCCGGGTTAACAAAATACGATATACTCCCAAAGCTAGTCTAATGTGCAACAAAAAAAATAGCAGCTTAGATAATACACATTTATTCCGGACAATGCAAATGAAAATGGAACCCTCCAATTCATGGACGTGATGTTGATTGAAAAATGCAAGCGCTTTTGGGCCAGCTCAACCCAACTCGTGTTTTTCTCCAACGTGGTGGGTAACGCCTATTGGACGGTTGGATCCTCCTCACTCACCCATTCATCCACACAGTAGGAATTGGTGAAGAGCATAGTGGTAAAAAAATGCTCGCATGTTCTCATGAACAAAGCACGAATTTATTACAGTAAACTCAGTTCACAGACAGCAGGTGTTACATTGCGGAATGAGCCAGAAATTCACAAAATTACTAATTACATTACAGTGGTTATTTTAAAAATAGAAATGGTATTCATTCTGCTGGTTACGGAAAAAACAATTTTAGATGTAAACGGAGGAGTATAAGTAATTTGGTGAATGGGGAGGTGGATCGAGGTGATCATGAATATTTCCATTGTTGGGAGGCTCATAGTATATTTTATGAGATGGACAGCCTTCATTGTGCCCTGTCCGTTCCTAAGTAACTAGTAATGGATATTGCCAAATTGCAAAACATGGGTAGGCAATTTATCTTCATTCGGCGTTGTCATTTTTTTCTCTCTCCCTCTCTCTATTTAACCCCCTGTAACATTACATCGTACAATAGATTGATAATATGTCGTCAGGTCTAGGGGAATTACGTTGGGTAATGTCTTTCGCATCCCTTCTACAACTGGAATAGAAACCATCGCCTTCTTTTTCCATCTGATATCTTCCGGGGGGTACACCAATCACATCTCCTTTTCTTCTCGAAAATGTTGGGTTGACCAGACCACTTGATACATTATAAAACAGTAATTAAAAATAGCAGGTGGAGGTGGAGTAATAATAAAAAGGAATAACCTCGACTACGTAGAAAGTCAGATGTTCAAACACTACCTGAGGGCTATAAAAATCAAGGCCTTTAGAGATGAGGGAGTGGTACCAGTGAACGTCACGTTGCCCAAAACAAACCTCTAGGGTTACCTTCCAAACTATAGATGGAAGTTAGGGTTCCCACCAAGTCCTTGTGACATTGAACACATGTTCACTTCTCAATATGAAAAATGTATCACCAGTAGCCCAACCTTTTACGGGTTGATTAGTAATCTTTCCTGAGTGGCGTGGTGTCTTGGGATCATATTATTCTGACCTCATTCTTTTCATTTGACTGACTGTTTCAGCCATTAATCATTGATTCATAGTAGGTTGGTCACTTGCGCGAAATGTAAGTGCTTGATTTATTTTAGCTAAATCATAAGCGCATTGCCGCTATTTTTTCTTTCTCTCTCCCATTATACCACTCACAGTAATGTCCACTCCCCCCAACAATTTTAGGAAGGTGTGTTAGGCGTACATTATTGTTGTCATATACAACAAAAGGTACTGTTGTTGACACCAAGGCTACCATGTCTATCTAATGGTCAATGACGAGGTAATCTATTATGCTTTTAAAATGGGTATATGAATTGCTGTTTTCGGACAGGAAGTGTGGTAACTATTTTGAAACCCTCGTAAATCTCAAAAAAAAAAAGCTCACCCATTCCCTTTCCTAATTCGTACCTTCTATTATCATTCAACCCCCTAATGAAATGGGATACAGTGAACCGCGCAGTCCAACCTCACCCGATCCAATACCAGCACAGCAATTTCTTCTCACACACCCTGGCTCTTTTATGGTAGTAGTTCGTCAGGTACAGGGTTCATTAAAACCTAATAATGGCTTGGTAGCAAGCGGGGCCCATTCGGTTTTGTAAAATATCAAAAATTTCGAACTGAGCCATAAGGAGAATCATACTGGTTCGAGTCCTTTTCTGCCGGTGCATTTCCCCCTTCTGCCATCATAGCCATCGTACTTTTTCAATACATATTGATTATATGGGGTCCCACCTATGAGCCATTGTAGTTGCGGGGAAATGACCCCACTTCCTGCACCACATCATCTTTTGTCTGTGCCCATTAATTAAATACAGTGTCCTTGTTATGTCAGTTCACGGGATAACCCTGTTAACCGAAGTGGAGGAAGTCGGTCCTTGGGGAGATAATGTCCCGAGTAATTTACGCGACCCCTGTTATGCAAAGATACAGTCTGAATAGAAGCAAAATATATGATATAAAAATTTCAGCAATATTATTCTAGAGACCAGTTGCCTTGTAGTCATTTTAGCAGTTGGTGTGCGTTAGAAATTATAGTACCATTTTTTTTTCAAGTGTATGATGATTGTTCTCGTATCTGACTTTGTGTGTGGTCAATCCACATGAATCCCTCTTTTCGTTTTAATTTTACCAGAAATAGAGATAAATGGAGGGTCCAGTCGCTGAAGGCATCGTTTAATGGATGCGGTCCAGACCTATCTGGTGAATATAATGGGGGAGGGTGCTATTATTTAAGAGAAAAGAAAGGTAAAGAGGATCGGGCCTAGTCTGGTTCAATGCCGTTTTCCGAATTGTCCATTTTTGGAAGGCGGTTGAGGTTCATCTCTTTCTCCACCTAGATGGGGCAGGGGAGCCTAACAGACTGAGGTTTAATTTCTTAGGGGGGGGATAAATAGTAACAATTGTGACTGTGCGAGTTAGGTTTGAAGCGAAGAAGTCGGAGGAACTAGTATTTAGGGATATTATTCGCCAGGAAAGTATTTCAAAGGTATATCTGCTGGTCATACATGTTTTTATATTTTTTCGGGTGACCGGTGTGTTTTTCGGACTACTGAGGCCAGTAAAGTCAAATGGATGTCTGTAAAATTTCCCCGCCCTGAAGTATCACGCACTTGACCGAAGCTGAGGAACAATGCCGCTGGAATGTGGCAAGTTCGGCTGGTCCCTATTTTTCTACATCACCGCTGTTGCAATTTTTCTTCTGGGGCACACATCTGGTCATGGTGGCCAACCCAGGATAAGCAAAGCTGTCAGGCATGCAGATAGTGGAAACCAAGCCTTAACAAGGTATAATAGGGGATCCAAGGTAATTCACCTTGAAATTCTTACGGATATTGTGGTAACGACCACCCACTGACTTTAACCCTCGAACTTCAACTCCGTAACTCATACACTTTAATAGGGGGTTAGGATCCCGTCCGCCACTGTATCCTCCCGTCCAGCGTTTACCGAGACTGTTGTACCACACTTCCATTTCCCACTTTGCTGTCCATGTGTGACACTGGCTGGTCAATATAAGTCTTCATCTTTCCTTTGCCTCGTTTTCGTTGATAGGGGGAGTAAAGAGGAGAGTGGTGTCCTAGATGTATCCACTTACACCAAGGGCGCGATGATCAGGATAAACTATTCGTGGTGCTCATTCTTTAGTGTAAACTGTACTGTTGTGTACTAGTTAATAGAAAAGACTGTGTTTACTACTTTAGTGCTGCTAGTTGATGGCCGTAGAACTAACAAGGGCAACGAATAGTCTACTGGGTACATAGTTCACACCCAAGAACAACGCTATCGACCTTGCCCATTTTTTCTTTGCGTAAGGACCAGTGTACACTATTTATTCCCACTCCTTTGTTTCTAGGAATAGTAGGGAAAGGGGAAGTAAAAATTCACAGGCTTTAGTATGGCGAACACACCACAATTCCAATAAGGTCAATTCGACGATACTCAATAGTCGCAACAGTTCCTTGTGGAAGCGGGATGGGGGTTCCGTATTTCATCCAGAGTGGTTGACCACTACTACCTTCCTCCCCCCCATTCTTCCACTACCAGTGTATTGCCGTTTATTGGGGAGATGACCACTCCCTCTACAGGTACTCTTGTTGTATCTTGGACAGTTGGGTAGTACAAAGTCCCCCGTCGGTGTTATCCGACGAAATGTTCACATGGAGACGTTTATAATAGAAATAAGCGCGCAGATCCTGGAGATTTTTGATGGGCTAATAAGCTTAATAGATATCCTGCATCTTATTGTATTCCTTGCTGTCCTTTCTACCCCTGTAGTGGCGGATAGTGAATCGGTTTTTTTTTGGCTGTGGTCTTATCAAATGGTCATTGTTAAGTGGTGGGTATCCAAGAGGTAAGCAAATGCTAACCATTATTCCCAATAGTCAAGCGGAAGTAAAGGAATAATATTGTAAAAATAGGCCTGCCTAGGGTATTCTCGGATTTCTGGTATAGACGACACTTTTTATTTTAAATGACGTGCTGTATCCGAATTTCCTTGTAGAGCGGCCCTCCAGACGAATCGCCCGTCGTGTAGTTAGCTACGCTTTCCGACGGACGGTGAGCTGCAATGGTCGCAGTATATATTTTTTCTCTCACGTCTGTCGATGATGGTGGTCTGCCATTATCTCGCGTTCCGATTATCCCAATATGATATTTCATGGTCGTGGACTGCCTTAGTGGACTTTCACTATTTCTGGCGAGCACAGCAGCACCTGAATCTGTCTAGTTGTATTAGTACTTGTGTTCTTGTTTGTTTTGTTGCCGATCTGGTTGATACCCACGAGTAGGATAGCGGGGGGATTTCCAGTATTTATTTGTTTCGCAACCTCATGCGAACACGGTAACGCTTACCCAATCACCTTAGTAGACGAACTCTTCACGATTCCTTAGACGTACCCATTTTCATCTGACGTGGTTACAATGTTACCTCGCCCGTTATGGCTTAATTCTTCAGGCCAACTGAGAGGTGCCCTCCGTCGGTGGTCTACCCTACCACTGTCAGGCTATCTAACGCAATCCCATCACTTTGCTGCATTCTACTCAAACTACAACCGATGTAGTCCGCGTAGACCGCTGGGGCGGACCACGACCAAGCGGTGGTACAGCCAGGTTGGGTCGGGGCCATGCGAACAGTTCGGCCAGCCTTTGCCCAAGAGCCATGGGCACCTCATGGCTCCAGGTGAGTTGACGCCGGGGATCCTGGCTCAGGAATACGCGACACGGCGCCGTAAGCTCATGGAGAGGCTACCCGCCAACAGTCTAGTTATTGTGTTTGGCAGTCGGTTGCAATTCAAGGCCACACACGTGTTTTATCCGTTCCACCAAGACTCCAACTTTTTATATCTGACAGGGTTCAACGAACCCGACGCTGTGTTGGTTATGGAGAAGTCGGATCATTTGGCGGACGGTTACCGGTCGACATTATTTGCCCTGCCCAAGGAACCCGAGGTGGAAAAATGGGAAGGTCCACGTACTGGTTTGGAAGGGATTCGTACATGGTTTGGAATGGATCAAGCCTTTACTTATCGCAGCTTTGAACAGAAATTGATCCAGTTGTTGCAAGAGTACTTTGTGGGCCAACGAAGGGTAAGGGCAGAACATGCTAGCCAACCTTTACAGTCTCTGTTACGCACAATTAAGAACCCCTTGTATATATCCGAGGATACCACACCGGGGGTATACGTCGATATTCCGGATGACCAACTGGTGTATCGATCACCGCAAGCTATGGTCAAACAGTTACTTGACCAGTACAAGTTGATACCCCATAAGATCAGTCCGTTTATCCACCAATTGCGATTGATGAAGTCACCTGCCGAGCTGGCCGTTTTAAAACAAAGTAGTGACATTACCAACGAGGCCTTTCGTCGCACCATGCAAGAATCCACCCAAAGCACCACCGAACACCAGATTATGACCACTTTTACCTACAACTGTTGTCGTCAAGGGGCTGAAGAATTGGCGTATGTTCCAGTGGTCGCGGGGGGTAGTAATGCTCTGGCTTTACACTATGTAAGAAACGATCAGCGTATTTCCCCACAGGATTTTGTACTCCTGGACGGTGGGGCGAGCTACCACCATTACGCCAGTGATGTGACCCGCACTTGGCCCGTTGGTGGCAAGTTCTCCCCCGCCCAAGCAGATCTTTACCAAGCAGTGCTGAATGTTCAAAAGGCAGCAATTGCCCAATGCACAGAAGCCGCCCACGTGTCTCTTAATTACATCCACTTTCGTTCGGCCCAAATGTTACGGCAAGAACTGCTGAACATTGGGTGGGATGTTTCCCAGAAAGAAGTGGACAGCCTTTTGTATCCTCACCATGTGGGCCATTATCTGGGCATTGACGTTCACGATACGTTAGACATCTCCCGTAATCTAGAGTTACAAGTAGGAATGGTGGTTACCATTGAACCCGGGGTATACGTGCCTTTCGACGACCGGTTCTCTACTTATTTTCAAGGACTGGGCATTCGTATCGAGGATAATATTGAGATCGGTGAAACAGAACCACGTAATCTTAATGAAGCTGCTCCCAAGGAAATACACGAAATCGAGGCAGTTTGCCAAGCGTAAAAGATGGCTGGGATAAATTTACAACCAATAAACTCGCAGCTCTTGACCCAACCGTAACCTAGCTAATGCATTGGTTACGGGAGTTCCTCCTAGTGAGATATACTACTATTACTACTGCTACTACTTTGGACATCGAGGGAAGGGTTTCAACACTTGTAATATTTATCGAACGATTAAATTAGCGCATGGCTACCTTTTATGGTGCATAACCAAAGTTGCGATATCAGAACAGAGCAAATGACTAACACCAGAACCAAAGAGTACAGCAAAAACATGACATTATAGCGAAAGTCAAGAGGGAGGGCACCGGGTCATTTCCCCCTTGGACGTGCTGTTGTACATTATTTCAGAGATTATAAACAAAATTACCGCGACTAACCGACCAGAATTAAGTAACCCACCATTACGTCTACACACAAAGGAAACTTATAGTCAATCAACACAAGACAGCAAAAAAAAATAAAATAAACAAGTATACGTAACTAAAATAGCAACGGCTATAGTATCACACAGAAATTGCAAAGCGCAAGCACAGCGCATATTGATTACATGGGGGAAGGGCACAATACAAGCAATACCCATAGAGTCCACACTATCGCAAGAGAGGAATGGGTTTGTGAGAATTGAAGAGATTTACAGGAAAATGGGGGAGGGAGGAGAAAAAGTGTGCGTTAGCAATGCAATGGAGAATAGACGAGTGGAACTACGACTAGAGGGTTAGATAAGGAGATGAAAATTTTACTTCTCTCAGGAATATCATCACTCGTTAAGCACCTGCGATCCACACGAAGATTGCAAGGCCTCTAGGAGCGTGTCACGCACGCGTAAATAATGATGTTGACGACGTACAAAAGGAGTGATGCGGATGGCCAGTGGTTGAGGTCGGTTGAACTGAAGGGCTTTCATGACCAAATCCACTTCTTCGTCCGAAGTCATGGCCAGTTCTTCCTCTTCTTCCTGCTTTGTCAACGTATGGGTTACGGTCTTGTTGTTAGAAGCGTTGGCCAGCTCGGCGTTTTTTAGTGCCGCGGCACCTAGAATTGAAAAAGTGTAAAGGAAGAATCCACATGAAAACAGTAGACTAGATTAGTAAGGTCATGTTCGACCAGTAATAGCACCACTAGCCACATCAATCCCGCTGTGATTCTGGCCTCTGCTTGCCACCTAGTAATTCCTATCTCCTAATAGCACTGCGTCCTGGGAATCAAGCCATGAGCCATAGAAATTTCAATTATAAACTTACTTCGTGATTTTGCCAGATGCGATTTGAGCAGAACGTCGTACAACTGTGACCGACCCAGTACGGCCCGTTTAGCACCCATTGAATGGGTTTTACAGGTAAGAGAGCGTGCGCAGGGTGTATTGTTGGGACCCAATACACCGCACTGTTTATCCAAATCGACAGGCCCCCGTGCTCGTGGGTTAGCCTTGGGGGTAGTTTTCTTTTCCTTTTTTACTCGTGTTTTTTTTTCAGGTGGTCCAGGGCTGGCCTCACCTCCGGTCCCTGCGTCGGCCTGCGACGAAGGTGGACCTTCGTTTAAATCCTGAAAACTCCGCTTGGTAGAAAGAACTTTTGCTTTGCTGGGTGACTCTGATCTAGTGTCCGCAACAGGTACTAAAGAAGGAGAGTCCGTTTTCTTGGTTTGCGCTTTCGGACCCTTCTTGAGCCGGGGTCGTCCCCGCGTTTCGCCCGGTTTAGCGGTAGAAGGCCGACCCCGACCCGCCGGCTTTGGTGGTGGCAAATTTGCTATATTACCTGAATGTAGTAGTTCTTCCACTTCAGTCGTGACACTCTCTGTTGCTTGGGATCCATTGGGTTTGGCTGTTAGGGAACGTTTAGGACATGTGCGAGCTTGATGATCCGCCAGGAACCGCTTGGCCACCGGTTTCTGACATTGCTCACAAGGTACGACCACCACTTCCTGATCTAGGGGTTGAATCCCCAGCTGTAGAGCCAAAACGGGGTTTAATGTGCGGGTTACGGAAGGCGGGGCCTGGGGATCCGTACGTACGGGCGCCCACTGGTCAATAGAATCGACCTCACGAAAGAGACGTTCTAAATCTTTGTAAAGTGGGGACGGGGGACTACCACCCTCGGCGGATTCGAAATTATTGGTGGTAGAAGGACTTAGTACGCCATTGGCTGGTAACGGATCCGAGTTGGCCGAATCACGAAAAACGGATTGTACAGTGGATGATAATTCTAACGAAGTATTCGCTAGTAAAATTAGGTACCGCCAGAAAACAGGTGGCCATTGACATCGAAATAACCAAGGATCGAGAGCGATAAGTGTTAATATAAACATGGTATGTCTATGTATTCCCCCCCTCCCGCTCTTGGGGTTTAATTTTCTTGAACAGAACTAATAATCCAGGTGGTTCATTTGGGGCATTGGCCTCGGTGGCCACTGACCCTGGATTTCAGGTATGGACTGGAATGATAAAGGCCTTGTTCTCTAAGTGAAAAAAGGGGGTGGTGTGAAATCTAACCCGGTTTCAACTCAGAGACGACTACAGGGTTTTGAGCATTGTAGTCATCGCGTTCGTGG
>JAOPJG010001041.1:0-13526 GCA_027478255.1 Dispira simplex | reverse complement strand
CCCAATTTGGAATTTGTAAGAGCCAAAGGCTGATCACTAGCAGTGTTCCTTTGGGCTTACTCAATTCCCACCAGATAAACTTAAATTCACTGAAATAAAAAAAATACTGTAAAAATAATCCAAACTCAAAATCAATCCCAAAATTGAAGTGGGACTTTTCACCAAAAGAAGTGGGAAAAGTAGAAAACTTTCTCACCCCACAGCACCTTTATTGTTTTATTCCCCCCATCATCACTACCCAGGATTCCCCCTGGTGATCCATGACCAGGGGACATTATCAGGGATGTAGTGTGAATGGCTTCTGTCCCGTTTTAGTTTACCAACGATGCCACGTAGGTCAGTTGGTTACATAAACCCAACCCCTGCCCACCTCAGTTGCCAGCACATAACAATTGGGTACTTTTTTCGACTATATAGAGATTGGGAGCAAAAATGTACCAGTTACAAATTTAATCAATAGGATTTAATAGGAGACCAGTTCAACTTCGGCGGATTTATTCCTATACAGTTGAAAAAAAAACTACCCAATTAGTTTTTAATCTTATCCCTTGATTCCAGATGCCTCTTGTGTGTAGATCTTCCTTAGCATAGCTTTATGTTGGACATAACATCCTGGAGCCTTCGATTCCCTCTTCCTTGTTCTGTTGTGTGCATTTTGCTATCTCTGTTTTGTTTATTATATCTTGCTCTGTACTTCTCTTTTCGATTGTGATCTGACTTTTTCTTTGACCTTATAAAATTAAATATTTGTTTATTTTGATATTCCTTAGTTCTGGAGGTCCCTGCTTCCCCAGAACCTGTTATAACACTTCCAATGAGGATGACCAGCTCCTTCAAGATGAAGTGGATTTGATGGCCACAAGCCAGGACATCCTGGATGATGGTGTTACTTCTTCACAAAGTTTCCCCTTGTCTTGTGCTCCCAACATGGAGCCAATGTATGAACATTTATCCCTATAAAAATTCTTTACATTTTGATGTTGAAGTGCACTTTATTTTTGTTATGTTAATCTCTATGTTTTTCACCTCCATCAGTAATCCATATCAGGTGACTTATTTTACCACTCACACCTTCAGTCCAATATAATTTACTCCACTCACACACTCTCTCTCACCTTCCCGCTTCACTCTCATTCATTCTGTGTGATTCAGATTATTGTTTATCTATGTTTACATACTCAGGCATGCCCCCGGTTTATAGTTTATATACAAGTTTAGCTTATTAAAAGGCTATCTTTCCCCCACAGAATAACATAAATGCTGGGGTTTGTTTAATAATAAAGTAATAGTAAACTTTATCACCGCTGTATGCCCCATGACGCCATTTGGACCACCACGTCTCAAAACATCTGCGAAAGCTCCTATGCGGAGGGAAGCAATAACGTCACCCTTGGTTTTTCAACTACGTAACCAACCAGTGTAATATTGAGGGTTTTTCTTTACCTTGGGAAAGAATCAAACTTTCTACGAAAAAAAGTTGAGAGACTAGGGAGGCAGGTTAAGCGAATTTCATCCAAGTGATTGCACGCAGGTCAAAGCATTAATACAAGGTTTATTTCGTACATAGTCCTCATGGAAGTTAATCCTGGAGGTAAGTTGCTTTGGTTGTTGATTTCGATATCCTCAGATTTGGGTGTGATGCAATTTTCCTTGCAATAGAAGTTACTAATCCTGGTACCATCAGAATTAACTACAATATAAGTAATGACAATGAGCTCCTAATCCACAACCATGTATTGTCAGACAATAATAGAAATGTTTGTCTCTATTTCGCATTATTTATTCTAAAAGCAATGTGAATATGGCACAAAATACCTACAGACCATTTTGCGACTTAAATGCAAACCAGGCGTCATTTAACACACTAAATATACCGTTAGCCAACATTTCCCGCTCCACCGTTTCCTGAGGATTGAGTTTATCGGGATGCACTTTGCTAATGGCCCTTAGGTAGGTACGTTTAACCTGAGCGTTGGACACCAGTTCATGTAGACCCACTTTTTTCCAGGCTAATTGGGGCCAAAGTACGGTATCGACGGACGCTAACAAGGCCCGAAGGTTACCTTCCTTGCCCTGTTGCCACTGGGCCAGGCGGAAATCTACGCTGTCTTTAAGTTGGTGACGTTGATTATCCTCGTGTAATTTCTTGGCTTCCTGCCGGCGTAATTCTTGGACTCGGCTGCCTTTGGCAGGAGTAGCAGAGACGCGGAACGGGTTAAGATCCACGGCAGGAGTGGTTGATAGGATAGTGGGGGAAGGTTTCCGGGGACGTTGTTCACCGTTTAGTTTGGTCGGGTGGGATTTGTTGGCCATTCGTAACGCCTTTTGGCACCGTCGTAGGTTATCCTGGGCGGTCGAACGGGTCTTGTTAACCAATGCTGCGTGTACCGGTCCCCCTATTGAAGTTTTCGCCAGGTTGGAAGCGGTATGCGTACTATACAACGGGGTGCTAATTTCAGCCAGGATTTGCTGGTTGACTTGAATGGCGTCCTGGTATTTTTCCAACTGTTCCCAGGCGGTTGCTTTCTTTTGGTAGGCCTTGAGCCGTTGATCAAGCAATGAAAATTGCAATTCGGCCAAAGCCAAAGGAACCGCGTCGTCGTCCACCGAGGTAAGTTCGGGGTAGGGAGATGTCATATTGACGTTATTCATTGTGTCCCGTACGAGGTCTCGCCAGGCGTTCGGATTCATCAACGAGGCCTGAGGCACACCGTCCATGGTGTCCGCGATATGTTGACACCACCAGTACCACCCGTACTGTAACGACTGCCGTTGGGTAGTAGAAGGTGAACCACCCCCATTCGATGTAGTCCAGGTAAGATCGGACCCTTGTAATATGTGGTCACAGTTTTCGATTACCTGACGGTGTTCGCCCATTTTCATGGCCGCCGTGGCCTGGTTGTTGTACAACGGCACACTGAGTACGTGGTGAGAAGGTAACACCTCTAGTGCGCGCCTGTACCATGTGTGGGCCTCGGCGAACTGTCCCAGTTTAAACTGGCGATTGCCTTCCACTTTGTAGCGATAGGACATGAGAACTTTATCGATCGTAGCGATGACAGGTTTGCTTTGAGGTACTTTATGGTAGGGGCTAGTGGTAGCAGACGAGGTAGAAGCTGAAGGACGGCTGGGGAGTGTTTGACCCCGGAGGAATTCGGGCTTGGGTTTTACTTTGGGCGCTTTCTCCTCAAATTTACTGATTATCGGCGAAGCACTGGTAGAGGTTGTTGCAGGCTGGGGTTTTTTAGTTCGGGACAGGTAATACGCACGTTTCCGTTCTTCAATAGCTGCTTCTTGCGCTCGACGTAGTTCAGAGTCGTCCTCGCTTTCGTCACTAGAGGCCACCGTTTGCCGATTGATCCGACTACAACCGGACAGGTTATTTCCACTTGATATGGGAGAGTGTCGCTCCGGTTGACTAGTATCAGCATTCCAACGGGATGGCTGGTCCTGATCCGTTCCATCCAAAGGTTGAAAAGTTTCCGGTCGTTGGGCATGCATACGACTTTCACGCATCCACCGGGGAGTTTGCGGATCTTTAGAGGTATTGTTGGTAGGGTGTACCTCCATACCGTCCGCCTGAAGTTCCTCAATGGTACGTTGAATACGGCTTTTACCAATTTGAAAGAGTGAAGAGGCTTTGGACATGACGTTAGCACCTAATTCGTTAGCCGTAGCAAAGATACGTTCCTTGTGAACACGGATTTGTTCCCCCAGCTCATCACTGGTACCCTCCCGCCCCGAGGCAGATCCAAAAGAGGGATGGTCAGAATTAGAACGTTGGGGAGTCGTCCCCGGACGTCGACGACGGTTGGCGGACACCCGGGATAAATGAAATTTATCTTCCTCCTCGCTATCCTTGTCTCGGTACCGACGACCCATACCGACACGTCGACCATTACGTGGGTGGGAATCTCGTTTGTCCAGAATGGAGTGTAAGGCCTGCTGGTTCTGATGAAGAAATCGTTTCGCTTGTTCAACATCCCGTCCGGTTTCGGTCATGGTGAGGGCCGTCTGGGCCTGCTCAGCAGTAAAACCCAGTGCCGCCAGTTCGGCGATTAACGAGTCTAGTGAAGTATCGACGGTCGGGGAAGGGCGACCACCGTCAGCGGTAGACTCATCATCAGGACTAAACATCGGAATAGGAGATCCGGTGCGGTTGATGACGGATTCGGGAATAATACTGGGTGACTCGTGTGCTGCACCAGGGGAGGCCTGTAATGGAGGATTAGTAATAGTAGTTGATATGGTCAAAAAATCCAAAGGGTCTGTAGTTGAAGCAGCCGGGGAATCCTGCGTAGAGTGGGACAAAGGTGAATATACTGAAGTAGGATACATGACTACGGGTGTGCCTTTGGATACTGCCGAAAGGTTTGCATCCGCCTGCAGGGGATCATGAAACCCAGGGGGGGAAGTAACCGCTGAAGAGGCAGTGGAAGCGATTCCACTGGGTTGACTAGACGCAGCGGACTCTAAAAAGGTGAGGTCCCATTGGTTTTCATGCTTTTTTTTATCCTGCAATCTTTGTTCGATTTTACGCCGTTCAATCTCTACTAGTGATAATTTGGACTCCTTGCCATGCTTGGCCGAGCTACTGGACTGCGTGGCGGAAAAATTGAGCAACTGGTCAAAGGGATCGACATTCGGTGTAGAGGAGGTGGGTTTGGCCGGAACCCGTGGAGAAAGATTTGCTGAGATAGCCGGACTGGTGCCTAGAAGGGGTTTTGATGAGGTAAACGGAACTGGATGGGAACGAGTGGGTGTCACAGTGGGCAACGCTGGCGGAGATGAAACAGTCGTATTCTGTTGCGATTGTTGCATTTGCCAAAATGTGCCACCGCCCGTTGAGGATACATTGGTTGTAGCGGCATTATGCACATTGGCGTTGGTGTTAACGTTGATGGCGGAGGTGGAAGTCGTCGTTCCCGTGGCCTGACGTGTGGTGGTGCGTAAAAGCGTAGTGGTCGTTCTGGTAGTGGTGGTGATGTAGCGCCTGGTGGTGGTCAAGGTGGTACGAGTGGGAGTGGCGCCGATGCTTACAGCGGCCTGCTGTGCTGCCAAACTAGATAATGACGCACCTTCGATTTTGGGGGAATCCGTAGGGCGGGTAGGCTGGCCCTTCCAGATGAGGTCACTGAGGTCGTCCATGGTACAAAAGTGAAGATAAGAGAAGAGGGAAGAGTGGAATGGGAGGTATCAGAGTAGTGGCTATACTACTTGGTCCCAGAACTGCTTAGTATGAGCTAGCCTCAAGCCAACTAGTAACAAAAAACAACAACAAAAATCAGATTTTAGAAGGCCAGTGTAAAGTGAAAGAGGGCAAGGTTCCCTTGCCAGTGCTTATTGACAAGCCCGAATAATCTGACCAATGAACCCATATGGGTGATTTTTTTGACTATACAGAGATTGGGAGTAAAAAATGTACCAACTACAACATAACCAATAGTGTTTTGTGAGAGACCCATTCAACTTCGGCGAATTTTTCGCTATATAGTCGAAAAAAATCTACACATATTCCCTTTCTGGAAAAACTGCCACCCATTATTATCAAGAAAAAAACTATGTTTCCCCATGAGGGACCATCAGAAGGCGAGGCAGTGCAACAGACTAATCCCAGAAAGTCATTTTTTTTTCTTTTCCACTTTACCATTGCTGTTGTGGTTGTTGTTCCTCTTATATATGATTGCATTGTTAACACTATATTTCTTTTCTTTTTTTAATTTTAACCTGATAAAGAGGAAAAGTAACGACAAAATTTTTTGTACGTTTTCGCGTCATTCGTGTCGCTTCGATTGCTCAACCTAATACTTTTTTTACATGTAGAGTAGCCACACTATCCACACTTCTTTACCTTGCAAGTACACCCGCTAGGCCATGGATTCACTTCCGGCTTCTATTGCTGCAGCAGTGGCAGCGGCGGCGGCCAAGGCCACCCAAGCTATAAAATCGTCTGGTACCACATCGTCCAAACCCATTCTTATACAATTACCCAGCGATGACGGATCTAACAAACACGAACTGGAAAATGAAAATGGCGAACCCAAGCGTCGCAAACGAAGTCGATGGGGCGATACTGGCAATGCTACGGTAGCACCTGGTTTACCTACGGCCATCACGTCGAACATGTCCAAGGATCAGATTGACCTCTACGCATTACATATTCGTATCCAAGAGATTGGTCGCAAATTACGATTGGGTAACTATGTTCCACCTGACAGTGAACGTTCCCCTTCGCCCGAACCGGTTTATAACGCCGAGGGCAAACGTATTAATACCCGGGAACAACGGTACCGTAAACGGTTAGAGGATGAACGCCATCGGTTGGTACAGCAGGCGCTGAGTAAGGATCCCAATTATGAACCCCCTAGTGACTACCGAAAACCCAGCCGACTACGCACCAAGTATTTTATTCCAGCCAAGGATTATCCCGAAATCAATTTTATTGGGCAATTAATTGGACCGCGAGGCAATACCTTGAAAAAGATGGAAGAGTACTCGGCCGCCAAGATTAGTATCCGAGGTAAGGGTAGTATTAAAGATGGCCGTACGAGTGACACGTCGCATATTGCGGGCGCCGAAGAAGAATTACACTGTCTGGTGACGGGGGAAACGCAGGAACAACTGGACAAGGCGGTCGAACAGATCAAAAGGATCATCAAGGATGCCACCACTATTCCCGAAGTGCAGAACGAGTTGAAACAGCGTCAATTGCGAGAATTGGCCGAGTTGAACGGAACCTTACGGGACGATTCCACCATTGTGTGCGCCAATTGCGGAACCATGGGTCACCGTCGGGCTGCCTGTCCAGAAGAAGTAAGTGTAACCAACAGTCTAGTGTGTTCATACTGTCAAGGTGTGGGGCATACGCAACGGGATTGTCGGATGAAGCGTGGACCGCCAGGTAACAATGACTATCGACCTCCGCCTCGTGGAGATACCCATCTCAATGAAGAGTATAACTCATTGATGGCTGAACTGGGGGAAGGGGAACCTCGACACTCGGGTCGATCCTCCCACCACGGACCACCGCCCCCTCATTTCCGCAATACCCGCCGTCATCCCATGAGCGGTGGTGGTGATGCTGCTCCTCCCTGGAGACCGGGTCCTGGACCAGATTCGAGGATGGATCACCTGGACAGCTATGATTCGCCTTACCGACGCGGTCCAAGACCTGACTCGAGGATGGATCACCCGGACGGTTATGATTCTTCTTACCGGCGCGGTCCAAGGCCTGACTCAAGGACAGACCACCCAGACGGCTATGATTCTCCTTACCGACGAGGCTCTCGTCGACGGGAACGAGGTGGTTATCGGGGTAGAGGCAGATATGGGCAGGGACCTGGACGTTATCCTCGACACGACGAACCCTTATCACCTGTGGCCCCCAGTCACCCTTGGCAAATGCCACCTAATCCCACCGTGCCTCCGCCTATGCCTGACTATCCGGGGGTATTTTATCCACCGCCTTTTCTTCCAGGCTTTCCTTACCCGCCACCCATACCTGGCACCGGGGGAGGAGACGGTACCAACTACTCCCACCCAATGCCACCCCCTCCTCCTGGGACATACCTTCCACCTCCCTTATCAAGTTATGGACCTCCACCTCCTCCACCAAGTAGCGAACCCCCTCCTCCCCCTCCTCCGGAGGATGTAGCTCCACCCCCACCCCCTCCGAGTTGCTAATCCAGTACGGGTAGATTTAAAATCCAATTTTGGGACACTGTTGGCAAGTATTTCGAGGAAAGCACATGACAACTAGTAATAAAATGTGCGTGCATGTGTGTGATTTTTCTGCCGTGGTTCTTGCCTCCGCTATTTGTTCCCTCATATCGCCTTAATTCTTTGGGTAACGTGTTCCACATTATCCTTGCTATGAGCATCCGTAACGTCACCCGCGTGTATCGCGCAGTTTATTGGAATGCGTGTATTTTTAATGTGTACCATACGTGGTTTATTTCGCCTGATAAAGTTTACAATGGGTGGAGAGAAGGTGATGAGATGCATGAATGACGGACAGATGACTCTACACGTGCCACTGCACCCTGGATTAATAATACGGTTGTATTGCGATTTACCGGGGAGTGAGAAAGGTCAGAGTGAATGCGGAAGTGGGATTTAGGTTGGACACTCTACGTAGCAGGTGGATACGGGAAATCCTAGTACACTGACTCCCTTCCGCTATTGCCATTCCCCTATATTTTTTATTGTATGATTTTTGTTTGTTATAAGTTAAAGAGCAGTCGTAACTAACACCTCCTTTAAGTTTTTCACCACAGAAGAAGGTTACAATAAAGCCAAATGGTATCGGTTTTTGGTGACACATGAATGACTGAAATAGTCAATTTGGGTTAAAACCTCTCCAAGTTTCATATTGTATATACACACTTTTATCCGCTCCACCGTACTAGTGAGTGCACAGGTTCACGTGCACGTTGGCCCAATGTGTAACCCTCTCCGTTCCGTTACAGGAAAGGACATGGATAGAGAATGAAGGCATAAAGAAAAAGAAAAGGACTTCTCCGCCCCGTCCCATAAAGTACGGTGGCGATTGGACCAGACGACAAAAGACCCACAGGGTGTTCGTTGGTTTACAAACCCAAACCGACACGGGAGGGGGGAAATCTAACACCAATAAAAAAAGGGTTTCCCACAGTGTATGCCCAGTCAAAGTGAAGGCGGGCGCATTATAAAAAGATGGACGGGTTACGCTGAAACCGTGGTGTAGTATTAGCTGGCTTATATTAGGACTATTTTTCATACTGACTGCTTTATTGTTTTTATTATCCGAATTATTATTTTTTTCTAATTTCTGGGACTGCTCCGCTTCTGTTTATTATTCTTATTTATATTCCTACTCCACCGTTGTTTACTTTCCTATTGGAATAACTATCGTTGTTCGCGTTTCTCTACAACAACTCATCCCTATTTTCCACACGAATTTAGAATGAAGTACCTTGACATACCGGACCTAGATCTGGTCAACGCCGCCCTGACTTTTAAAACCTCCAGTGATAGTCTGGTGTGTGGTCGACTGGAGGCCTACTCTTGTAAGTAATCACTCTTTGGGGTTTATTGTTTCCAACTTTATTCGTATGACTTGGGCACTCATTGGAGTACCAGCAATGCCAATAACTTTTTCCTGGTTGCGTGTACCCTTTGGTCGTAGGGTTGGTTTATTCTCCCCCGCGGGGTTGCGTGCCTGGGAATGGTGGACCAAGGGTACGCCGGGGGGGCCCATTGCAAGTCACGGCTGACCAGCAAAGTGGTATTGGTTTTGGCCCATACCATGGGAGCGGTAAAATAAGGGAGGCGTGTGCTCTACGGGAGTACTATCCATCCAGTGTGGGAGTGGAAATACCCGACTGTTATTGACGTGAATTTGTGTACACACACGTCGGTAATGACATTGTGGGAAATATACATATCCATAGGAAGCTTGTGTGGACTGGCAGCATGTGACAGTCATAATAAACATCGGTATGGAAGTGCTTCACCATCTTCCTTTGTTGTTGTAGAAGAAATACTAACAAACTAAAGTTGTGTATTGTTGACAATGGTTATTTCTACCCTGTTACGGTTTGGATGCTTATTGGACGTAACCAGGCAAATCCGCCGGCGAAGACAAGAAACTCTACAAATTCTTTGAAAACAAATTCCACGAAGATCTGCGCGAGGCCTCTAGCTTGTCACCGGAAGATCCGTTGAGCCATATGATTTCACCGTTTGGACTGCTGACCGAACCGGCCTCCCGCAAGGTGTTGTTTTATCTAACCGCCACCCTCAACATGTCGTTCCCCGACTATGATTTTCGACTCATCAAACCAGAACAGTTTACCTACGAACCTGACGTCATGTCCGTCGTCAAGTCCATTAACACAACGCTGTTCGCCACGGGCAACACTACAGCGGTCCAAAAGTACCGTTTATGGGAAATGGTGGACGAGATTATTAACCTGAATGCCTGCTCAGTATATTCTTACCATCCCGACGTGGATTCCGACCCCTTTGACGATTACTCACCCATGTAAGTAATTTTTATGTACTTTTTTTTGTAAACTAATTGATAGGCAGAATAGTGAATGGATGCATTTCTGTGTAAGGCCTACAGATTACCGGGTTTCAACTGGAATGTCCCCACGAGACCCATGAATATAGTTCGGTATATCATACAGGGGGTCAGGAATGTGAGGCATTTTTGTTTGTTACAGAGTGATAAGCTGAAGTGAGAGGGGCTTATTCTTAAATCTAGTCTAAATGGGGGTGGCGTATTTATGGCGATAATCCGCTATCCAAAAATACTGGAGAGCGAACGCACGGTATACATTGACGAGACCACCAAATCCATAGTTCATAGACGATCGTTATATAGTCAGGATTCTTTCTGAGGGCCTACAGGATGTTCGGGTGGCCCGTGTAGTGGTGGAAGAAGCAACGAGGATGTACGCTGCTGTCAATCACCCAAAAGTCGAGTGGTACTGGGGGGACTGTAAATATTAGTCATTAGCCAATAGTATACTGCTTGTATTTCAAGCGTCGTATTCACCAAAACTGAATTCTAAAACTTTTCTTTTGGAATCTGTTACGAATGCGTGACGGGACCTGAAAACATTGGACCGGTACTGTTTGATGTCATAACCTCACTGGGTATCTTTCGGGGCTTGTGATTCGACTGGACTGGTTCGGGTCTTCATTGTGACTGTGGAAATATTATCGTGTTTTCATCACATCCCGTGGAACTTTGTTCACACTCCTTACCATACTTTATTCGCGCTGTCTGTCATAATTTTGTTTGTTTGTGGGCGGGTGGATGATACTGTTTACCCTGGTATCTTGTCCATTTTCACTCCTGGTATGACATTTGCCTTGGTACACGAACGAATCGTTGTTTTGACTACGACCACAATCTGTGGGTGCTTCTTCAAATAATCGACAAACTCCAGGTGGTCGTTCCACTACTTCTTTTATAACCGTCACTTAAAACGCGTGATCTACTTCCATTGTCAATGCCAAAGGTAAGTTGTCGAGGTTGTTTTGTATTATCACTTGTTTTCCAACACATAATAATGAGATGGATTCATCCTGGAATTGAGGAACAGGAGTAGTTATTCTTAGACTATGGTTTCGCTAGAAGCCATACTCGATTAGGCGAATAGCGTGTGCATCAACTAACTTTAACCATGTCTTTGTTCCCATTGTGTGATTTTTATCCTAGTCCGCTATCCTACTCGGAGGACGAGGCCAAGGAAGGAGGGGTAGAGCTGGATACCGAATACCCCATGGAAACCATGGAATTCAGTGACGAGGAACCATTACCTCCCAAGTCTAAACCATTATGGAAAGGAAAGGTGTACCGTAGCCCGGTGACTAGCGAATAAGTGAATACGATTGCTCCACCATCGTTTACCGGTATGTTATAGTCTTTAGTCGTATACTATGCCCTTGTCGTTCTACGGGCAACACACCGGAATAAGGCATTCTTTTTCATGAACCCTGGCACAGTGCTACCTTTATTACAAAGGGGACATTGTGGCGTACAGCGATACCCGTCGCGTTGTTCATTGTTTTTCTATATAGGTTATAGTGTGTAGTATTTTTTAGTGATTCGAGGGACCTGCTATAGATATTTGAATTACTATGTTTCCCCTCTCCAGTATTGTAGAACTAGTATTTTAGTCCAGTCTGCATTTTTTTCATCAACATTACCCTTTTATTGCTACACCTTGCAACATAGTAGGTGGCCCACTTTTCAAAGGACTTGACGATGGAATTTTAAAACATGACATTTTTGTCGTTGGTTTGCGTATTTTATACAGCGAAATAAATTAGCCGTAAAATTAAAAACGATGATGATGATAGTGTAATATTTATAGTGTTGAAATAAATGCGAGTGTTTGCTAATCCCCTCTGGACTCCTTGAAGAAAAACGCGCACTGTATTTCTAATATATTGATATTATTTCATAAATCTTTGCTCGCTTTTCTCTCCAGTGAACAGTTCGTCTTGGTTATGCAAGTACTGACACTACCATTACCTCCTTTCCTTTTGCACAGACTAGTCACCACTGTATGGGAGGAGGAAGGGGGACAATGCCCGGGGATGTTTCAGTGTTCATTTGTGGCTATTTTAATATGCCATGCAGCATTTCGAAACACCACCACAGTTAAGAAACCAAATGAAAATGACTGTTCTTACGAATGCCAAGAAGTGGTAAAGGTACTTCTTCATCCTGGCTCACCCCCTGTTGGAATTTATAGCTAATACGAACGAAACCAATATCTAGGCAATTGCTTATTTTTTTTAAAAAAAGGAGTGACAACGCTAACGTTAGTGACACTTTTGCAACGATCTTATTTTTTTTAATTATTGTATGTTAATCTCCATGTTTTCCGCCTCCATCAGTATACCCATATGACTGATTGTTTTTTCGACCATATAGAGATAAATCCGCCAAAGTTGAATGGGTTGCTCACAAAACATTATTGGTTAGATTAATAGCTGGTACATTTTTTGCTCCGAATTGTTATATACATGAAAATAGAGTACCCTACTATATTCCCTGTCTTCCCCCTTGCTACTCACTGATTGGTAATGGGGGGAAATACACAAACACACAAAAAAATACTTACCTAACAATTCCCCTTGCAGAATCACCTCACAAGTATGACCCTGCCCTCAGAATTGAGTTATCCTGATGCCCTACTCACTACACCTCCTCAGACGAAGGTGAGTTCATAGGACAACCGTTTGCATAAAGTGGCGACAACCACTTCGGAAAAAATATTTAAAAAAAGCCCTAAGGCATTTATTACTCACGCTGACGCTTGGCAGGGGGCTGTTGCTTAGTCGTCCTGGCCGTGGTCCGCTGGAATCTCTTTGGAAGCTCATTCTAATTGCGGAGACCGAAGAGAATGTGTTTGAAATTCAGAACCGCAGCAACGTCCTGATTCCAAAGATGAACAGGAGGGGTTTCACTAACCACAGACTCCAAACACTTGCCATTGGAGCACTTCAGAAGTCCATGGCAGTGGACAGTTGGTTGTGACTTTCTCCTATAGGGACGCGAATTTTCGATAGTATTAAATGCACTTAAATGACCCACGTGACACCCAGGGCTAACCTTGGATGTCTTATAGTCGTCTAACAGGAAAATTCTAAACCTAGAATGTACCAGCATTTTCCACATGCCTTTGCCCCGAATGGGCTCATGGTACTTAACCATTGGTGCTGACCAATTCCCAATAATGAGAATTAGATCTTCACCAAACTTTTGATGGAGATCGTGTGCCACATGATCATTTGCCTGCTTCTGGTTGATGTAAGCAGACAGGCAGAGTTTGCAATGCAGTGGTTGGGCAGGTGCCCTATGCCCAGTAGCTGGAAAAGAAGAATTAAAATAGACCAGACCTCTGCATGGACTCTGATGTAATTGGAGTACACTGCAGAGTCCAGTTGTGGTAAAACCACCTCTAAAGAATGTTTGAATAACCAGTCTTTTGAAACTGTTTTATTCTTTAAAAGGGCTACCA
>JAOPJG010001040.1:0-13532 GCA_027478255.1 Dispira simplex | reverse complement strand
TTGGGTGTTCTATTTTCATGTATATTTTCATGTATATAGCGATTTGGAGCAAAAAAATGTACCAATTTCAATCTAACCAATAATGTTTTCTGAACAACCCATTCAACTTTGGCGGATTTATCCCTATATGGTCGAAAAAAAATCAGTCACACAGCCTTCCCAGTTTAGCCAGTGCACATTGTACTATTCTATCAGTATACACTTCAGTGTGCTCACCAGTCAGGCGGCTACTACCACCACCGGCGATAGACATGTCCGACTTTGGCCTTTAAATGGAAGCGGAATGGACTGGTGCTATTCCCGTGTATCGTTTAGTATTATTTTTCCATTTTAACCTTTTGCATTTCCATAGGGTTACAGGTCATGGCAGGTTCCGCTGACATCCGTGGGCTCGACGCATTCGTACCTACTACTTTATCGATTCCCCAGCAACGGCAGCGGCTTCCGATCTTTGAATATCGTAAGTGATGGACGGTAACCTGTCCATGTTAACCTAGACGTTGCTCCTTTTTTTGCATAGCTCATTGTCTCCGGAGTTCATGTTAGCCATTGCTATCTTTCTCTTTGGTTGTAAAACTTTCACCATTGGTTCTAACCCTGTATTTGGTCCCCACTCCGCTGTACTTTCCCTATCCCAAATACTAGGAAAACAATTCCTCTACCTCGTGGAGCATTATTCAGTGATAGTCGTTACGGGCGAATCCGGCTGTGGTAAATCGACACGTAAGTATCGATCCTCTAGTTGTGACGTAAGCGAGTTATCGTCCACTTTACAGGATGGGCAGGGCTTTATTCAATGACATGGCCCGGCTAATATCACAATGAAATAGGCATTAACTATCGGAACTGATTGTGCTTTGACTTGGCGGGTTTAACGATCGCACCTTTCCGTAATTTAGAACTTCCCCAGTATCTCTACGAAACCGGCTGGAATTACGATGGAAAGCAGATTATTAGCGTACAACCCCGCGATTCAGCGACCATGGCAGGCGCCGAACGAGTAGCCTTTGAACTCGATGCCATTATAGGTGATGAGGTAAGCACCGTTTTAGCTCTGCTTTTGGAAGTAGAACGAAGATAGCATGTTTTATTACATGGATCTGTAATCACGAGCGCAGTAAAACATATAAACAGTCGTAATTTGACCCTATCAAATGCTTCTGCTTTGCTACCGGTATCCTGATTTCTCAATTCTAACAAGTACGCTTAAACTTTACGATTTCACTACTGGGGACCGGGCATTTTTGGTCAGGTGGGTTACCACACACCACTGAAATCATGCGTGAACTCGCGCCGTGCAGCCATCACGTTCGTGTCCGATGAGTTTCTAGTGCGGTTATTACAAACGAATCCGCTACTGATAGAATACAGTGTCATCATGGTTGATGACATTCACGAATGTTCAGCGATGACGGACCTCACGCTCGCATTGCTTTGCAAGTAAGTGATATGTAGCCCCTGCTGGTTTATAATTTCAGGATAATTAGTAGCCATTTGGGTAATTTTCTTTCCACTCTATAACGAAAAACCCACCAGCGTTGAATGGATCTCTAACGAAATCTTATTGGCTAAAAGGTAACTGGTACATTTTTTGCTCCAAATCGCTATATAGACGAGAAAAAATCACCCATTTCTTTACTTATTATTCATTCCCTTTTGTACTGTGATTGGCTGTTCTCACTATTATTCTGGTCGGCTTGCCATTTTTGCTACTGCTATCATCCATGGTGTGCGGTGTTGGGAATGGAATGGTGGTGGTGATACACAGAGTACAACAACATCGTCCGAATCTACGTCTGGTATTTTCCACGACAGAACCCCTAGTTGGCTCCCTGGCTGATTTTTTTCAAGAGCAATTCTTTCGGCCACCAACGGAAGAACCCCGGCTAGCCATCTTATCTATAGACGCCAAACGTTTCCCAGTAGATATCCAATTTTTGAGTACGCCCTGTGCAGATTATGTGACCCAAACTCTCCAAACTATTCGGGCCATCCACGATACCGAACCCCCGGGTGATATCTTGGTATTTCTCCCAAACAGTACCGACATTGATCGCGTCATTTCTTTCCTTACAGAGGAAAGTTTGATGAACCAGCAGGGCACCCTGAAATTGCTTCCGTTGGCCTTGCACTTTGAACTACCACAGCAGCATTGGAAAGCTGTGTTTGAGTCTACCACCATATCAATCCGCAAAGTAATTCTTGCTACGAATGACACAATCAAACGGGTAATTAATCTGGACAATCTGACGTATGTTATTGATTGTGGCTTTATCCAAATTTCCAAATGGGATGCTAAGCTGGTAAGTTTGGTAGATCGCATTCAACCGATTGTCCAAACCCAAGCTATCCAACGCAGTCGGTGCGTAGGGCGTATAAAACCGAGTAAAGTGTATCGATTCTACACAGAAGCCGCGTTCAAGGAATTATCTGATACTCCTGGACCACAATTCGAGTCCTGCGATCCCGCATTATTTATTCTGGCTCTCAAGGCACTGAGGATAGACAATATATACCAGTTTCCAATGGTCGATCGTCCTGGGCCTACTTGGCTCGCCGCGGGGTTAGAACTTTTACACGCACTCGGTGCTTTGAACGACGACGGGTGTTTGACATCCCCGCTTGGATACCAACTTGCCAAATGGCCATTACCACCCATGTTGGCTAAATCGGTGATAGAGGCCCAACGGGATGGCTGTGGTCAGGAAATGATAATTATTGCCGCAATGCTCCATGCCGGAAATCTATTCTTATCTCCGCCCCGTCAACACGCTAACGAAGATGCCCAACTTCCACCCTTTATAGTGCAGGAAGGGGATCATTTGACCATGCTGAACACTTACCGGGCTTTTATAGCCAAACGCGAAAGTCCCCTATGGTGCCAGAAACACTCCCTGAGTTATCACACTCTAGCACGGGCCAGGGTCATGGTCCAACAGTTTACCCAACTTGTGTATGATATGGGACTTTGTCGTCCGGGTGATTCAATCAGCACCACACGAGATCCCCAAACCATTCGTTATTGTCTTACCCGAGGCTATTTTCCCCACGTCGCTAGGATGTTTCCTGATGGTAGTTTTCAACCCTTATCTCGTGGGACTATGGGTACGAGTGTCTCGGAAGCTCCAGCTTCCAGTACTGAACCTACATTATATCTAGACGCGAAGTCAGTCCTGTTTAAATGTGCAATGTCGCATGTGGTTTATTCCGAAACTTGCACGGTACGAGATAAAGTGTATATGAAGCACGTTACGGTCATTGACTCTAAATGGTTAGACAATATTGCCCCTGGCTATTATGCGGACGTGGGATGAGATAGCTTTAGACTACCCGTGACTATAGACGATTATAGTTGACCGTTAGCACAAGGGCTAGGGTATTCATTCTAGAACCCTTGTTGCTAGAGGAATTGATGTAAACTATATACTTTTTTGACCTGACATTAACATCGTATATTCTATTTAATGGTGCTAGCTTCCCTTATATTTTGCTGGTTCAAACGTTGTACTTTGTACATTGTTTTCAACTTTACGAAGTGAATAGCTAGTAATAGAGATGATAAAGCAGTATATATGCACAATAGGCTAATGTTATCATTAATATGGCGATGCACTCAGTGTAGAGAGGTCAAGGCAAGCACTGTGCTACAGATAATGTCTAGGCGTGGATCAGTGTCGCCCAAAAAAGGGTAAAAATGGTCAAGGTTTGGTTGGGCCGATTTTTCGGTGGGAAAAAAATATTAAGGCCAAAGGAGCCACTCCCAACCATTGGTAAGCAGTGATATTTTCTACAGGGAGGAGATTTCAGAGGGTATGAAAATAAGGCCGCTGTACTTAGAACATTTTACCTTTGCTTGTCTTGACACCATTTTTTTATTTCTTTTTCGGCATTGCCGTGTCTTTTATACTTATTTCTTGGTTATTATTCTGGCTCATCTCAAACCTGAAACGGCATACAACGTTTTCCCTCTGGTATTTAGATAAGCCGATCCATTTGACGAACGTTGGTTTGATAGTCTTTATCACGGCTACTATTTTGTTATTATTATCGCTTCCATACGGGCAACGAATACGGTATAATAGAGGCCGAACGCGTTTTCCTGAATTGGTGTCGCCGTTTTTTTCTCCAGTTTCACGTTACCAATATAAAGGAGTTACTTATAATAGACTAACCAGACTGGAAAGCACGTATCCATAACGACGTTGGGTATTCGACTCAGGGATACAGTTCTCAAACGGGTCGATTAGAGTTTTACTTTATTGCATTGGTTGACGGATTAACTCTAGTTAGGGTTTGTACACAGATACTATAGCACGAATACCATGGCCAGTAAAAATACGGTAGGTATTCCACTCCTGTAAACAGAAAAATTAGTCCTTGGACCAAGGTTTATAATTGGGAAAATAGTAACACTTGCCAAGTTGGAATAACTCGGTATGAAACCAATACCTCTGCTACCGTACTAAACCCTCACTTTGCTCTACTGTACTGTGATGTTTGAACGTACTGTATGATAACCCTTTGGCGGGGGGCGGGTGAAATATATCAGGGTGTTATATACCAACAAGTGATTGACGAGGTGATTAGTGCCGTCCAGAAAGAGTTTGAAGACCACGGTGTGGATGAAGCGGTACTCCACGAACTACAACGATTGTGGGAGACCAAGTTAATCGACTCCCACGTGGCCGATTTTCCGCAGGTGGGAGGTGAAGAAGAATATTATGAGGAAGCAGGACCGACTATTCCGTATGACCAAGACTATCAGCCCCCACCGAACCCACCCCAAGAGGACGTGTACGCCACGAGCTATGCTCCCGCCCTAGGCCAAATGTTACCCGGGGGTCCTACCGTAGCTGCCAACCTGGCTTCGCTGGCCAATTCTTCTACTCATGCCCCCGGAGACGCCGACCGTGGTATCGATTCCAATTTCGGACGTCCTCAGCCGTACTTGTATTCTCATCCAGGAGGTGGACCTCCTACCGCTGTGAATCAGGTAGCCATATCCTATCCCCCGACGGGGACAATAGTACCCGGTCCGTCCACCACTACCCCTCAGAATTCCAATGCACCACCTGCTACTAACCCTGGTAACATTCCACAACATGACGGTGCCGATGATAACGAGCCCTCCACTGTGTCAGCGACGGAATCATCACCAATTACCACCACCATCACTCTGAATCAACCTGTCTTGACCCGGACTCAAGTGGATGGTGACGCTGGCCCTACTCCCACTGTAGAAGATGATGAAGACGCCATCAATTCGGATTTGGATGATTCCGACGACGAGGAAGGCAACAATGGCGGTACAGGGGAAGAAACCGAACATATTATCATTTGTCAATACGATAAAGTTACCCGTCAAAAGAATCGTTGGAAGTGTATCTTACGGGACGGTATTCTATTGTTGGATGGTAAAGACTACCTATTCCACAAAGCTACTGCTGAATTTGAATGGTAAAATGTTTCTGCGTATGCCTGTGTTTATGTTTACTTTATTCTTTACAAATATATATATATATTTGACATTTCGCCATTCAACTACGCTAAATGCTTTCCGTAACTGGTGGTTAAATTTATATTCCTTCACTTGTTTTTTATCTCTTAGGAATACTCGATAAAATAGCGCAATCATATCGTTATGGAGATGGACATCACTAGTCGTTGTTTTTTTTCATGACTTTTGGAATTCACTCTGGCCTAGTTTTATGCATTGCTCAAAAAGAAAGCAGATTGGAGCATTCCCTACCAAACTAAGGCCAGTGGAATAAACCGTAAATAGGGGGAAATAGGTAAGAAATTTGGATAAAATCTGTACTTTTTTACTCGAGAAATGAATGGTGTATAATTATTTAAACTGTAATTACTAACTCAAGCTCTACTTAGCGAAAATGGGGAGGGGAAGAACCCGACAAGGATGAGGATTATAAACAAAATTCAGAAAAATTATTGAAAAAATGCAAGTAAGCAAAGTTGATAGTGCATCGTACGAAGCCCTGAGAAAAAAATAGAGAATGTCAAGAAAAAAAATCAGACACTTGGTAAAAAAGAAAATAAAGAAACATATAAAAATGCGAGAACCCCAGTCTCGAACCAGACTAGTGAACAAAATTTTCACGCGTATTTCCTTGTACATCGCATGGAGAGAAAGAAAAGGGGAACACATGTGGTAACCTCTCTAAAAACCGAAATAATTGGTATGAAGAGCGTACGAAAAGTAGAAAAAATACTGATATTTCTTTCTAGTGTTTATAAATAATACAAGAAACACCACCGATGTATTTAAATGTGTTTACACCATTTAGTAGTTGGGGTCGCGAGGGCCCATCGGTCGCTGTTGCTGGGAATCGTAATAGGGATTGTAATTACCTCCCGGATGGCCAGCTTGACCAGCCGGGTGAGAGGAATGTTGACCTCCAGAGGAAGCTACCTGGTTGGCGTAGGGATCCAACGTGGGGTAAGCACTGGAATTATCGTGACCTTGGGGAGGCGGAGGGCCACCACCATAGGCAGCCATATTAGGGTCATCAGCCTGATGACCTCCAGGATTAAAAGGATCTTGGCTAATGTAGTTGGGTGGTGGCGGTTGGGAACCGTCGTTGACCGCCGGGTAATGATGCGGTTGGTGATACATCGGACCGGACGGCTCCCCACCATAGCTATGCAAGTTGGTAGTACTATCTCCGTAGGCGTTTAGGTAATTATAAGTACTGGGATCATAATCCATTGCTGTGGGTGGCTGGTTCAGTAACCGGGCTGTATCCCCATCGTCATAAAGTGGCATGGTACCACTTGTCGTACTGTAATTATCAGAGCCCACCGTTGAGGAGTTGGCTTCATCCTGACGCTTGCGTTCCTTGCGGCGGATTGACCGCAGACGACGACGCTCGTAATCTTCCCAGCGACGCAGCGGAACCTGGGAGCCGTCAAATTCACCTTCCTTTTTACCATGATCATCGCCCTTGACTTCCCCGTCGACCTTACGGGTTTCACCCCACGAGAAATCGTCAAAGTGCCAGTAGGCGTACACAGGCAACACAAGATTCCACACAGGTAGAGACAAGAGATAGACGAACATCCAACCCAAATAGACCCATTTGCGCGTGGTAAACAGAATAAGGATACCGGGTAAAAACAACACCGCAATCAACATGATCAGGGGCATGTAGCTCGCTGCGGATGTGTACTCGGTTCGGAAGAGTTGGACGATAAGGATAAAGGTCATGACAATGGCAACGGGAAGTACCACCGTACCGACCAGATCTAAGAACACCACAAATTGCATGGAGAAGCAAAATGTACCGCACAGGTTACGCACCAACACCAGTTCCATCAGGTTATGGACCGTGGAGTTAATCCAACGACGCCGTTGGGACAGCAACACCAGGAACTCATCCGGCACCACCGTCTTACAGACGGCCTGGGGCATAAACATCATTTTACGGTAAGGAAAGTTACGCAACATCAGAGTCGTCAAAAAACGGTCTTCACCCAAAAGCAACAGATTCTTCTCGTGCAAGGTGTGCACCACGTTTTGCGAATATTCTTGGATGATTTCGGGTTTGGTGATGATGGGTACCCAGTCGTTATCCCCCTTGGGGGCCTTGAGTCGGTACATGCAGAAACAACCGGGTAAACAGGACACACCCCCAAAGACGGATTCAAAGGCTTTACCCAAGTGATGGGAAATGTAGTATTCGTACACCTGAATCCATGTCACCCACGACTCCCGCTTGTTGGCAATCTTGGTCTCCCCGCAGATACCCATAATCAAGGGGTCGTTGTTCATACAATTCACCAACAAACGCAGGGAATCCGGATACACTTTGGTATCGGCGTCAACCATCAAACAGATTTCAAACAAGTCCGGTGTAACCCCCAAGAGGTGGTGCACTTTACGAAACAGGTCGTAATCCAGCGGGGTCATCCGGTCGTTGTAAATCACCCGGCTGAAAAAGTTCATGACGATAATCTGGGCGTCCCGTTTACCACGGTTACCAGCTTTGGGTTTCTCTTGTTCCTCGGGGGTGCCGCATTTGACTACTACCAAGGTGGGCACCCGACGGTTCTTGTACGGGTAATGTCCAGCGTAGACCTTGGCCATATTGTGTTGTTTGGCACCGTCAGCAATGGCAATATAACTACAAGGCTGGGGGTCGGCAAACAAGGGGTCCACTTCAATTAGGTCAATACAAATATCAGGGGTACTCCTGTCGTTACCACTCCCAGTAATGATACCGTCGGCGATGATCATGATCAGTTTACGAGAATCACTATAGTCGGTCGAAGCCAACGATTCCACGGTATTACGGATAGAGGCCTCTCCTTCGGAATAACATGTGACGAGCAACAGAGTAAACAGTTCGTCACTAGCAGCATTTTCGTCGACCACAGCACCGCTCTGGGTATTATTCTTCTTGGCCCATGGAGTGGAACTGGAAGCCATAATGGGCTTGGCGTTGGATTTACGAGCTACCAATCGATATGACAAAATCCACGAAAAAGTGAGGGCCATGATAAACTTGGTGAGCACCAATCCGAGAATCACCACCAGGGCAATAATATTGAAGAGATTGACGGCGAAACAACCCATAGTGGCCTTGGCCAATTTTCCTGAAAAGTATTTGGCGCTCAAACAGCCGACGGCGTTTTTCACCTCATCGTTGCGTCGAAAGGTGATGGTAGCATCGAACCCGGGGTGCTTGGTGGAAATACGGATGGCCTCGTCAACCAGGTCGTTCTTGATGGGGTTAGGATTAGCGCGGAGGTAGGACTCCAAGTTCAACACGTTACCATTGATGACAAATTGATTGGACTTTAGGTCGTCCCAGTCGAGCCCTATGAGCTGCTGATCCTCTTGCCAGATATAGCCTTCCTTTTTGGCATCGGTGATAGTAGGCAAAGGACAACCCCCAAAACCATTGTTCGGGTCACAGGTGTCAAACTTGGCGGCAGCGAAACGGGTCAATTTTGTACACTGGTCGGGATTCGCACGTGTGAACATATTGGTAATGTCTTCCCCGATTTTAGGTTTATAGTTCCCGGGGAAACTACCATTGTTAATACGATACACACGCCCCAGATAGTTCACTATGCCCTCTCCGCCGGTTTCCGGGATTTCGAAAACGTCGTTTTGAGACTGGGCGGCATCAGACGGACAAAACACTGTTCCCAGGAACAAAACTAGAAACACCACGGCTGCACAAATCACAGCGATAATGAAACACAAGGCAAACTTTTCACGCCAGGCCTGCTGCATCGATTTGTCGGGCATGCCCAATTTGGCCAAGATAAAACCCGGAGCCCAAAACGAGACAATTTTGGCAAACCAGGGCCAGACACCGCCCGACTTTTCCGTATCACCAGTAACCATACGCTCGGGGGCCTGTTGTCGTTCCGGACGAATAAGGGTTTTTCCACGTCGCAAGGTTCCTCCGCCGGCCCGGTAGCCCCGGCCACCTTCCAAGTCTTGACCGTACATGGTTGCCCTGGGCTATGTTTAGCGTAGAGATATCACAAGCGGTGAGTTAAAAAAATGGGGAAGAAAACGAAAAATATATAATAGTAAAAATAATTAAAGGAAATATCCTGCAACAATTATAATATAAAAAAGTATCATGTCCACAGAATTAAAGAGTTTTCCACGGTCAGGAAAAAAAAGAGAGGAAAACAGTAAAGGTATATGTTAGTCAATTGAGTGGAGAAAAAAAGGAGGCTCAACCCAGGCGTGGGTGGAGGGATTTGTACCACCTGGTATCACCCCAGCGTAAACGAGGGAAATAGGCACCTCTTCCTTTTCTCGAAGAACGAGCCTACCCCCCCCCCCAAAGTAGAATGAGGAAGAAGGATAGGGACCGTGTATCTGTCAAGGCCGGAAGTGTCTAACGCCCAACACAACAGCAGAGTGGGAACCCCACGACTGTTTTCCTTTGGATAATGAGATAAACGATCCTTCTATCGGTCGAAAGACTTGTCATCCGGGAGATGTGAGTCGGTCAAATGAAGCCACTCACGCTTCTAAAGCTAATCGATAATACGTACCTTTTTGTTTACAACGAGAGACGATAAAGTGTAAAGCCTACGATAAGCGGGTTGTAGAGGGAGAGATAAATAACAAAGTTTTCCTTTCCCGCTCACTGCCACAGGTCCGAAGCAACGCCCAAAGGGTGCACGCTGGTTGGTGGGAAATTTATAAAGTAAAAGAAAGGCCTAAGAAAAGGATGAGCAGAGAAGGAAAAAAATGGACAAGCAGTATTGGTGCTATTTCTATTTTTATCGTACTTGCTAAAGGCTGCAGGTAAGTATCAAAATAAATAAAAAGAAAGAGAGCGCCCACACAACTAGGGTTGACTGGAACAACTGCCACAGTAAGTAACAAAGTGAAGGTGTGAATTGAGCAAACGACAACGTTACTTATCCCACAAAGAAAAGTAAATAGTCAAATTAATTTTACAGTGGTTAAAGCACAACAAGCTCTGCTTTTCGTTGAGTAAAAAAAGGTACAGTTAAATAACACAAGTAATTCCAATAGACTGTCTTTGGAGGGTTGTCGCACTTGTACGGAAAACGGACTTGAAAGTTTGGTATTGAAATTTGAGGCACGGAATAAACCCGTAATATATAGTGACAGCCCGTTAGTGTTTTGACCTGAAAAACACGCACACTAACAAACGACAATAAACGTCTAAAGCTAAACAATAGGCTAACGAAACAATAAAAAAAAGTATAGCAGTCGCTATTTTGTAACAATAGCAACAATAGCTGCTTTAGCAGACAATGTAACCGTAAACCAAGAATCCCTTGACAATGGTGTACACCTTTTAGCTGACAGAGCAGTATGGCCAGTTATGCGACATTCCCAATCCATCCCAAATAACATCGTCCCTTTGGTTTTTCAAGTGCCGAACCGTCTTTGTTTTCCACTGCCTCTCAAAAGGGAACTCAGTCAACACTGCCCATTGGCGGACTGCCCTTGCTACACCAGATTGCCAGATCAGTCACCACTGGGTGTTCATTGGCTAGTTGTCATAACAGGGGTACCCAAGGTAGCACAGTGACATTGGATAATGCTGAAACAATGGTTGGTTGCACACGTCGAGCTTTACTCTGTCCCTCCCCTTCCTCTCAACACTATTATTACTAGCACGCCGTTGGCGTTTTGTCTGCAGAATAACAACTGTGGATGGGGTGTCTCCTGCGGAAAGAGCTATTATACCCTGGTTTTGAGCTAACCCGCGCCTTCTCCTTTTATTGTTAAACTGGCCACACTTTTTCTCCTTTATTCACTTACTCTGGATTTCCCCCCAACAAATCACCGTTGGTTGGCTGCATTCTTATTGGTTATAACTGAATAAATCCACCCATTGGACTATATTACTGCTTACCACCGTTGACCCATCTACCAGTTCAGCAAAAAAAACCAATCTGGAAAAAAAATAAGGTATGCCACACGCTGTTAGTGTATGGCGGGTGGCTAGGCCCAGCACACCCTACCCACTCCGAGTTGAGAATTCCCAAAGTTCATGGCAGATCATATCTCTTGGGTGATTTTTTTTTTCAATCCTATAACAATTTAGAGCAAAGATATACCAGCTATAATCTAGACAATATGGGTGATTTTTTTCCACTCTATAGAGAAAAATCCGCCAGCATTGAGTAGGTCTCTCACTCAACTCTATTGGTTAAATTATTACTGGTACATCTTTGCTCTAAATTGCTACATAGACGAAAAAATACTACCCATATGATTTTGTGAGAGACACATTCACCTCTGGCGGATTTTTCATTATTAGTCAAAAAAAATTACCTACCTCTATTTCGGTCCTCAAGAAACAGCATAACGTTTTTCCAAGCCGATCTACGAACGACAAGATCCCATCACAATTTACGAATAACACCAACCAGTGAACCAACACAATATGCTAATTAAACATAATAGGTAGAATATGGTTGGATCTGCACTGTCCTGTCGAATTGGTCACGGCAGTGGTGGTCCAATTTTCTACTTTTCACCTTTCTTGTGGTCAAACTACCACCCCCTCCTCGGTTTATTTATAGAGAAACCACTTTAACCAATGGGATGGCAGTGAAGGCCCCATGTCACTCTATCCCGCACCAGCACTGATGAATAAATGACATTCATAGTGAGCGGTGGAATGAGAAAGTGCGACATGGGGGGAGGAGGGGTTAGTTATTTATTCTGCAGTATGGCTAAGATGCGTTTACTTACCACTAGGAAAGCAAACTATATTGTACCTTGAATTTTTGTTTACAATATATAATACAAAATGTAAGTTTAATACATCTTGCTCTGTATACTGTGCTTGCTAGTCAAAAGCGATAAACCACCCAGTATGTTTGATAATACAAATTTGAAACCAGTGACATCAACATCTCTAGATCATACCATAAATGAATACACACAATGAAGCACAAAAGGATACATAGGCAATCACGTTCAGCAGCCATTTTAAACCTCATAAAGGTTAGTCAATAGAGCTGAATGTATGCAAGGTATACAAATAAATACTCTTCAGTCCTAGTTTCTGGTGGAAAGACATTGCAGAAAGTGAAAAAAAAAAGAAACCAACCTAATGGGTTATTCGTATTACCTTTACTATATTTCAAATTTACTTTATGGGTGATTATTTTTCAACTATATAGAGATTCGGAGAAAAAATGTACCAGTTAAAAATTTAACCAATAGGGTTTAGTGAGAGACCTACTCACTGCTGGCGGATTTTTCTCTATATAGTCGAAAAAAATTACCCTTGTGATGATCAGGCACGTTAGTGAACACGGAGGTTAGAAGCACACAAAGAACTAGTAAATATGTTATTATTGATGAAAATATACGGGTAATTTTTTTCGACTATATAGAAATTAGGTGCGAAAATTATACCAACTACAACATAACCAATAGGATTTTGAGAGACACCCATTCAACGTCGTCGGATTTATCACTACATAGTTGAAGAAAAACTATCCATATAGACGGAAAAAAAACTCAAATATTTCTTCATTCCCACAGCAAGAAAAACTATTGTTATTCTTTGCGAGTAAAGATAGCCTCTAATAAACTAAACTATAAACTAATTGTGATAAACTGGGGGAGTGCGGTTAGACACTTAAACATAGATAAACAATAAACCATTTTTCACCAGAGTGAAGAAAGGAGTGAGAGAGAGGGAAGGAACAGTGGGAGAGTGAACAAGATATAATATACCAGACTCAGGGCGTGAGTAGTGAAGGAAATCACGTGAAGTAAATTCCTGACGGAGATGGGAAAGCATGGAGATTAACAACTATGATTAATGATGTAATGCCAGGGAAATAGTCTGAAAATTCCAAGTACAGAGCGGAATTTAGAAAGTGGTACTAGGAGAGTCAAGCTGAGGAATATAATTGTGAATTTCAGCAGGTGTTCTAGTATACACTATCACCTCAATGGGTGACTTTCTTCAACTGCATCAGTTCTGCTAATCCTTTACCAGACTTCAAACATTGTACTGGGTACATTGTAACCAATACAA
>JAOPJG010001039.1:0-13559 GCA_027478255.1 Dispira simplex | reverse complement strand
GCCAAAACAATCACCTGACCATGGACTCGTCCAAGTCAGGTGACTCGAAACCAAGAAAACTTTCCCACCCTACCACAGTAATGGTACTGATTAGAAGTTTTAGACAATAAATACGTTTGGTGTGTGTCTATTCGATAATTTCACGGACTGTGTCAATAGTGAATACACTTTAAAATTTCAAGGTCACTCTCCTGATTCCAGGTTAGCTCATAAAGCTCTCTCATCCAGTACGGTTTGACTAGGATGATTTTTTATCTTTCTCGAGCGGATGTAGTTGTCGTCATAACTAAAGAATAGTCGAACGGTGTATCAACCATCCAACCAGAGAAGGCTTTAAACTGCAGTTTCTAGACGGTGCATATCATGTCTGTATCAGCCAATTAAAGAAAAATTGACAAGTAATCAATGTGGAAAGTCCATCTCTTGAATGGTTGAATTCACCTAGCCTCATCTTTGACTCGAATTTCTACATGGAATTTTGTTTTTCAGAGTGGGTGATTCAAAAATGTAAACTTGATGCTTGATCTGGAGCATAGACGTACACCTACCGTGATATCACCCGCGAGGCTTCTTTTAGCTCCAGTTTCGAAAAAAAAAATCACCACAATTCACGTGACCGTCTTTTTTTTTTGTGTTCGTCAAAGTTTAGAAAAAATATAATTTTTTAAGGATACTCTTGAAATTCAAAGTGATATTATGATACAGGCACCATGTCGTTCAGGGAAAATATCGACCCTCACTTTGGTTTCAATACTAATTGACCAATTTGTTCATTCCTATTTGCGTTAATGCATTGACACAAGGAGTAGTGAAGCTTCTTTTTTTTCATGAAAATAGTTTTACTAGTTCCACGATATCGGTAACTCCCATTTTCTTTACCTAGAGTCCGGAATCGTAATAGCGCCAGCGCTATTTACAACGTGCCCTTATTCTCACTATGGGGAAATCACGGCCACGTTTCAACGCCAAGGCACGGGCCTCGGCCGTCAACCGGGAATTCGACCGTACGGGGAAAGTTCGCGGTCAGAGTTCGACGGCTACCTCCCCGCATTCAGATTCCCAGACCGTTGTCAAAATTACCAAAATTCCACACACGGTAGACGATCCCAATGCGCTGGTCATGCCGGCCAAAAAGAGACCGACCCGGGCGGAACGGTTATCCCAGGCGGCAAATGCAGCCAAGATTGAACTACCCGACGGTAAAATGGGTACACAAAAGAAGAAACGGTTGGAAAAATATATTGAAAAGAAACTCAAAAAAGACCAACGGTTAGAATTGTTACAAAAGCTATCCATTTCACATTTTAATTCGGAATTGATGCGATCTAGCCGAGACCTAGGAGCAGGACAGGACACGATGAAGGAGCGCTTGCGTCGTGCTTTAGCGGAACATCGACAAGGACTTCCCCAAAGCGATACTTCAGTGAGTCTCTTTGTGGAGCGCCAGGTTTCCGATAGGGTTGAGAACATGGACAGTAGTTCGGTATCGCCTTCGATGTCGGATGCGAATGCGAAACCCACCGATTCGGAGTCGGTCACTACGCCCACCGGTGCTGTCCCCATATTTGGAGGTGCACTGAAACGGAATGCCGATGGCACCACGACCCTGCCGATCAAAAAGCGACGTCGCAAAAAGAAAGAAGCCACTTATCGCCAATTACTGAACAAACCCCTTCAGCGTCAGATGGAAAAATTTACTCGACATGACACCATCGATAGCAGTGACAACAGTGACCACTCGTCAGTCTCGGATGACTCGGCAAGCGAAACCGAGAGTGACCATAAAGCATCACACAAGAAGGGTCACTCATCTAGCGAGGATGGACAGACCGACGAGAGCCACCAGGAGGAAATGCCACAGGTTCAAACTCCCAAAGCCGCATTAGTGTCTCTCCCTTCAACCGTCCCAACCCAACCCTTGAAACCTGGATTCCCTGCCCTATCTTCCACTAACGGCACACAGGTAAACCCAGAGCCCACCCCAGATCAGTCTTCACCGGTCACTACGCAAGCCTTAACCAAAGGACAACCGGATAAGACATTCGGCGCTAATCAGGAGAGTGTCCCGCAGAGCCACCCTGTTTTCTACGTGCCGGTTGAACGTGACCCAGCAGTTCAGGAGGCTCGTATGCAGCTCCCAATCTGTGGTGAGGAACAGGAGATTATGGAAACCATCCAGGAAAATCTGGTCACGGTACTTTGCGGTGAGACTGGGTCGGGAAAAACTACTCAAGTACCCCAATTTCTCTACGAGGCTGGTTACGGTCACCCGGATAGTGAAAATCCCGGAATGATCGGTATCACTCAACCCCGTCGTGTTGCCGCGGTAAGCATGGCCAAACGGGTGGCCGAGGAACTCAACATTACCCAAAAGGGAAAAGTGGCCTATCAGATCCGGTACGACACCACGGTTAATCCCAACACCAGCATTAAATTCATGACCGACGGGGTGTTGCTTCGGGAATTGGCCCATGATTTACTTTTGTCGAAATATTCCGTACTTATCATTGACGAAGCTCACGAACGGAGTCTCAACACCGACATCCTAATTGGGGTGGTAAGTCGGATAGTCAAGTTACGAGACAAATTATATCGGGAAAACCCTCAGGACAACCCCCGCCCGTTACGGGTGGTCATAATGTCCGCCACATTAAGGGTGGAAGATTTTACCCAAAATAGCACCTTGTTTGCTACCCCGCCGCCCGTCATTAACGTCGAAGCTCGGCAGTACCCAGTTAAAGTACATTTTAACCGACGTACCCACGCTGACTATGTGACTGAGGCGTACAAGAAGGCCTGCAAAATTCATACCCGTTTACCACCGGATGGAATCCTTATCTTTGTAACTAGTCAGAGTGAGGTAACTCTGCTTTGCCGAAAATTACGAGATAAATTCCCTGGTTCCACCGAAAAGAATGGTCCTCGTGCAAAGGGTCCACTAACCCACGCTCTGGCGGATGATCCACATGCCACCCGGGGGTATTCAGCTAATGATTTACAAGCCGAAGAAATTGATATGGGCAAAGAAACCGAAACCAATTTGGAAAATGTCGAATCGGATTTAGACTACGACACCGAAGAAGAAGAAGATGGAGAGGAGAATCCAGAGGAGGGGAACGAGTCAACCTCCCAGGATAACCCCGACGAAACCGTACCACCTCTGCACGTATTGCCCCTCTACTCGCTCCTCCCGACCGCTCAGCAATTGCGGGTATTTGACCCAGTTCCTGAAGGTCACCGACTGTGCGTGGTGGCCACCAACGTAGCGGAAACGTCCCTGACCATCCCGGGTATCCGGTATGTCGTGGACACCGGCAAGGCCAAGGATCGTGTGTACGATGATGCCACCGGCATTCAGAGTTTCGAAATAGGGTGGGTGTCCAAAGCCAGTGCGGACCAACGGGCGGGTCGTGCGGGGCGTACAGGTCCCGGTCACTGTTACCGATTGTACTCGTCGGCGGTCTTCAACGATTACTTTGCCCAATTTGGCATTCCAGAAATTCTCAAGATGCCCATCGAAGGGGTGGTCCTTCAAATGAAGAATATGTTGTTGGATAATGTGGTTAATTTCCCCTTTCCCACTCCTCCCGAACGATCAGCTTTGCGTAAGGCGGAGAACTTGCTGGTCTACCTCAACGCACTGGATCCCAACCGCCGAAGTATTACCAACGTGGGCAAGTTTATGGCATTGTTCCCTGTGGCGCCCCGGTTTTCACGGATGCTAGTGGTAGGCCAAAAAGAAAATTGTTTACCTTATGTGATCGCTATAGTGGCGGCGCTGTCCGTGGGTGACCCTTTTATTCACGAATCGCACCTAGTGAGTACCGGTACGGAGACCAACGTGTCCCGTAAGCTGGACGACCCCACGGCCCAGGCTGAATTAGACCATCTGACTAATGAAGCCTTTGCTGAAAAGCAGCGTCACAAACAGGTGTTGAAACAGCATCGTAACGCACTTCAAACGTTGGCTCGCAAAGATTTCAGTAGCGACCCACTACGGCTCCTCAACACAGTATGTGCTTACGAATACGAAGGCGGTAGCGAGGCCTTTTGCTTGCAGTTTTTTCTACGTCCCAAGGCCATGTTGGAAGTTCGTAAACTTCGTTCCCAACTCACCAAACTGGTACAATTACACTGCCCCCACGTCAAGGTATGGTTCGATCCCCGCATGAAACCCCCCTCATCTCTACAACTCCAGATACTACGCCAAACAATGGTGGCCGGATTTATCGACCAACTCGCCATCCGGTGGGATCTAGTGCATACTTTACCGCCCCCGGGTTTGCGAACGCAAGCAGGGAACGCTGCTGCGGTCTACCGACCGGGAAAAACCTGCCGCCATACTGCGTACGTTACCATGTGGTCGGACGAGCCTGTCTATGTGCATCCCACTTCCATCCTCTACTATCAATCACCCCCAGAGCTTCTGGCCTACCGAGAATTGCAACGTACAATGGGCCAGGTCAATAATCCCAATTTAGCCCTGGACGTGACCCTTTCCGAGGCCGACAAGGACCTCTTGAAATCTACTGGACGGTTATGGATCAAGGATAACACATTAGCGTTTTTATCATGGCTTCACGTATTGGGTAAACCCTTGTGTACCTTTGCCAAGCCGGCATCGTACCCCTTGCCCCGCTACTACCACAGCAAGGACGTGGAAAAGTTGACTCCCATGCAACAGACCCGATTGTATCGGGATGGTTCCGAAGAACGGAGCCCGGACATGTCGGGTACCAAAGATCTGATGGTGGCAGGGGTTACCTCTACTTTCGGGTTAAAGGATTGGCCGTTGCCCATGGTCCAGGTGGTGCACCGTCGTCAAGGCACCCGGTGGGTATTTGATGAAATTGTTGGTTAACCTTACATTCTGTCCAAAGGGTCGAAAGGGAGGGTTACAGGTAACGGTGTGATGTAAGAAGATACCAAACTGGTTATTGACGTATCCTCGTTAATATATTTGTACTGGCTATTTTTTCACTTTTGTTTTTTGATGAAAAATCGGATAATAAAATTCGACCCATGGTGGGTAGCTATCTCTCTCTCTATGATATAAAAAAGTATTGCTAATTGTTGTAAATCGTATGACGAGCGAATTCTGTTTTTCTATTGGTTGATTTTCACACTTTGGCCTGCTCACTTTGCATTCTCTTACACATGCTCTCTCTATTCCCTCCCCCACCTCCCTTCTTACTCCCTATCTCACATTCCCATTCCCCTAATTACCACTGATGTTACTTAGTGCCTATCTGACAATTATAACTACCATACCCAATGAATTTTCTGATAATACTATTGGGCAGGAGTCATTAGAGGTGACAGCACAGCATATTGTATTCAAAGCAGTAATTTTGGCAATTGAGGGGTGTAGTCATGTACAAATATTCTTTATTGATAGGCCAGTGGGAACAGGAAAGTCATTTGTCTATAACATTATTATTGCCTATGCCAAAGGCTCACTGTTGCATCATCTGGGATTGCCACCCTTTGGGTAAGTGAATAGCACATTCTGCATCCAAGAGCCCACTTAACATAGGTCAGAACTCTGTGTATCCATTTTCCTTTCAGTCATGGCTGGCTAACTCACTCTACCATGTTGATATCATTATCTGGGATGAGGCATCCATGACCCACCACTATATTTTTAAGGCAGTTGACCAAATGCTCCAGGATATATCCAAATCCAGTTTGCCTTTTGGTGGACAGTTTGTGGTGATGGGTGGTGACGTCCAGGGGATCCTATCTGTGGTTCCACATGGCTCCCAGACCCAGATCAAAGATGCCCGCCTGAAGAACTCCAGGAACTTGTGGAGACATATTTGTACACTACAACTGGTGGAGAATATGTGCGTGCAGAATGGGAAGGCCAGTGCTTAGTTCATGGACTATCTACTGCAGATTAGTGAGAACACCATATGGGTAGTTTTTTTTCGACTATATAGGGATAAATCCGCCAAGTTGAATGGGTCTCTCACAAAATCCTATTGGTTATGTCATTGTTGGTACGATTTTTGCTCCAAATCTCTATGTAGTCGAAAAAAATATCACCCAGATGGGTGGATTTTTTCGGCCTATATAGAGATTTGGAGCAAAAATGTACCAGGTAAAATTTAACCAATAGTGTTTTGTGAGAGATCCATTCAACACTGGCGGATTTTTCTCTACATAGTCGAAAAAAAATTACCCATATGGGTACTTTTTTTCAACTATATAAAGATTAGGAGTAAAAATGTACCAGGCATAATTTAACTAATAAGTTTTTGAGTGAGACCTACTCAAGCTGGTGGATTTTTCTCTATATGGGTGATTTTTTTTCGACTATATAGAGATTTAGTGTAAAAAATATACCAACTATAACATAACCAATATAATTTTGTGAGAGACCCATTCAACTTTGGCGGATTTTTCGCTATATAGTCGAAAAAAAACTATCCATATAGTCGAAAAAAAACTACCCATATGGAGTACAATGTTTGAAATCAGCAGAGGCCAGGCATAGCCTGTGATGATTAATGGTGTTGATTCAACTAATTGTTTCCCCTATTTGGAAGTCAATGTTTTGGGACCTAACAGACCCCCTTTTAACCCTTTGTCTTTGTGGTGGGTACCCTGCATGTGTACTGCGGTACAACTGGTATGATGGGATATTAGTTTGAGAGGCTGATTGAAAGGTGATGCCAGTAATAATCAAGCTTCCATTGGTGAAACTGACAATGGTTTTTGGTGCTTGATTGGATTAGTTTCATTTTCGTTCAAATGTCAGTATTTCTGATGAATTTATATTGGTATTTAAACCCGGTTAAATGGTGCCAGTGTTTAGGGGGGTTTGGAGTCCTTGGTATGCTAAGGATATGGTTTTTGGAACACATTCCTCTTGTATTAAATTTTTACACTTATAAATTCCGTTTTTTAATTCCATAGAAGGTAAGTGAATTTTATCGTTTTTTTTCTGTAACTCCAGACACTCAACCCATTGTGATTTTAATTTATTCTGTTGCCAAAGTTATGTTCGTATAGTAGGAAATTCTGATTTTAATCTCGTTTATATTTCTATTACAATAGTAAATATTGTTGGTTCTGATTAGTTTACATTTCACTAACATCACTGAATTCATTCGGTTTCGACATTCCGCGTATTTTAGTTTAAATCTGCCCAATTATTGATTGTATTATTTGTTTAAATATTTCAATTTCTAACACTGTTTTTGCTGTTTTATATTATATATCTAATCATGGGCGAAGACTGTGATTCATCATTAATTCCTTTCCATCAGTTATCTGGGGTTCACCCCACACCAACACAAGTGCAGTAAGTCCGATTTCTCTGGAAATTATCAATTATATATGTGGCGTACCCCAGGGCGATTTTGCATGCAAGTGTTTGGGGTCTGTGGTCGGTGAACTCCCTCGTGTTCATCTCTGGTACTGAGATGTTGCCACTGCTCTTAATTTTCGATGCATTATCTTCGACCTCCATAATAATGACGAGATCCCCGAGCGACTCCGGCAGGGCATAGCCAGGACGACTGACAAGCAGCAGCCCCCTACTAAACGTCGATGTGAGTACCAAAGACCTTAGGGCTTCATGAAATTTTCCGAAGTGGTTGTCGCCACTTTACACAAACAGTTGCCCAATGAACTCTCCTTCTGAGGAGGTGTAGTGAGGACATCAGGATGCTTCAATTCCGAGGGTAGGGTTGTTCTTCGGGTGGCTCTGCAAGGGGAATTGTTAGGTAAGAATTTAGCTGTGTGTTTGTCACTAACTAAAAAACACTGGTATTGTTCTGTTGTGTCATGTATTAATGGTTGTCTGGACGTTCTATTGAGAAATACTAATACGTATTATTCTGTGTTCATGTTGTTTTCTTCCTTGCTGTGTACGTCCTCCACTCATCAACATCAATCACCTGTGCATGGCACTGCAAACCGTGCTTCCATCACAACACATAAGTGTTGACTACCCATTGCAAACTTAATACGCTTGACTGGACAAAATCATTTTGCATTGCAACTAGTAAACTTTATTGCACTGTGGTGTCATCATACTTTTTCGATTGTAATATGTGAGCGAAGATAAGTAACGGTACTCGTCAAAATTACAACAAAATTGGAGATTAAAAGCGAAAACCCAATACAAAAGAACATCGCGTACCTTTCCTGACTGGACACTTCCAAAGTGAGGTAGTGGATAGAAGAAAAGTAATAAAATTGCATAAACGATTACTTCTGTGTGGTATAACCTGATTCCAAATTGTGCAATACAATCCAGCATTGGTCACTGGTTAGTAGTCGATATACTTATACGATGACTAGGCAGACCAGTTAGTCCACCTTAGCCGGTTTGTAGGCACCAGCGGGACTACCTCTGAGGAAGTAATACACCGCGGTTACAATCACCAGCACGATAATAAGCGTCATGAAAGGATGGGTAAAGGCAAACGAACCAGCGCTGCGAACGTTCTGAGCTACCTTGCGAACGGTGCCGGTCAGGATACCCGAGGTATAGTCCACTGGTAGGAGGCCATCCACGGCCGCCTTGATGGTGGCTATGAGTGCGTCACTTGAAGTCAACTTCAAGGGCTGCTTGTTCTGGTCTAGACGGTAGTACATTTCTTCCTTGGTTTGGGTAATAATCACGGCCGGCAAATCTGTACTCTTGACGCCAAACACCCTACGCAGGTACTTGTCCCACTGGGTATGGTCAACCCACACGAACCGGATTTTTTTACTACGTAATTCGCGACTAGCAGCGCTGTCCTTGTTTTTTTTGGCATCGTCGCCCATACCCAAGAATTTACGGTAAGTCGGGTTACTCATACGACCTTTAAAGTGGGCCTTTGGGTCAGGGTAGACGGCGTTGGTGGGGTCCAGCTGGGACTGACCGGTCTGAAGGGTGATCATGGTGTCGGCGGCATTTTGGCCTTCCTTCTTCCAGGCCACCAATTGGTCCGGTTTAACTCGCCGCTCGTCCGTGTCAAGTATCACCATCACCAATAGGTCGGTATTATCGAAGAAATAATCGGCGTTTCTACTAGTGAGTGCCGGAAGTAGAGGGTACTGCTCGGTCCTCATCCACGTATGGATGGCCGCCTTGTCCTGGAGAGAACCGGTAAAGAGACGGAGGAAATTGTCCTTGAAGACCCACAAACTGGGGATATTGGCCCGAGCGGACCCCACCCGAGGGTAAGCGTAGGAACCAGAAAGGAGGCTGGCGTCCTGGCTAGTAAATAGGTTGGACTGCAGGAATAACGAACGAGCCGCACTACGCACATGTTCCACGTAACTCTGCTCAGCGTTTTGGTCAAATACGTACAAGAACCAGCTTTCCAAGGAGGTGGTAGACTGGTCCAGTTCACGACGTGATTCCACTTCCTTGTGCTGGGTGCCAAACGATTCTAGAGCCCATTCCACCATGGCCTTTTCGGCGCGTTCCCCGCTAAACGTCGTATGAGTCCCTTCCAGGTAAAACCGAAGTGTAGGGTAAGCATCGACGTTTTCTTTTTCACAAAACGCCATATACTCATCGCAGTTCACCTCCCCCACGTTTATCTTGCCCTGAAGGGACTTGGCCATGACATTCCATGTAGGTGCCAGGCGCTGACAGTGACTACACCAAGGAGCGTAGAATTTGATAAACCACGGTCCGTTCTTGGTGGTCGCGGCAAAGTTGTCGAGGGTCAACGGAATGCTCTTGCCCTCGCGGTTGAAGGACCCCGCAGGTTCCTCGGGCTCTTTCGCCTTCTCCAGCTGAACGGTAGGAGGTGCGCTCGGGGGAAGAGACAAGGTCTCGGTCAGTTGGGTAACGGCCGGAGCAGGAGTAGGAGTAGGAGTGGCCACCGGCTTGTATTTCTCAGCCTTGGCACGAATATACTTGGCCAGGGGGTCGTGGGCTCTGCCCTGCTTGTACTCAGCCTCCACCGATTCCCCGTTTTGGAAGATAAGCAAAGTAGGGTAACCATTGCTACCCTTTTCGTCGCAAAACTTTTGCTGGTCAAACTCACAATTAATGGAACCCAGATGGAAATTGTGAGTGGTTTTGTATTCTTTGAATTCCTCGGCCAGGTTTTGCCAGATGGGCTTTAGGCGCTTGCAATGCGGACAGTAATTGACGTAAAACTTGATAAACCAAGTCCCGTGTTGAGTGGCTTCGGTAAAGTTGGTCGGAACGAGTTCGGGATTAGCTGCCGTCAAGTCAAGAGCTGTAGGGGTTTTTGGGGGCGTTTCAGGGACTACGGCTGCGCTGACTGCGGTGGCCAGCGTCAGCACAAGGCTGAACCATTTCATTGCCTTTGTATAATGATGTGCTACGATACAAGACGATAGTAACACCAGATGTGGAAATGGTGATTCCTCAATTTACCAGAACTTTAAATAATAAACGAAAAAGTGTGTAAAAAGTAAAAATAAACAGTGTATTAAGGCCAATGGATGCATTACCGTTCCGGGCGAGAAGGGCTGAAACAAAGCGGATGACGCAGATCAGCAATCGACTTCACACTAAACACTGTGGTAGGTAGGACCAACTGATACCAAAAAAAAAATGGAATTCCCCCCTCCCACCAAATAAAGTCGTCTCAGATCGATAAAACGAACGTACCATTGGGTGATCTGCTTGCATATCCCAGTCCTATCTTGTAGGGATTTTATGGGCGCTGCGGGCTCGTCACTGGTACAGGTTTGTTGTTATACTTTTGTCGTGTCCTTTCTTATTGCAATATGACTTCCTCACCTAAAGTCGTTCGTCTGTCCTGTCCTAGCCAGAACTACGCCTGGGGCAAGATAGGTAACGACAGTCTGGTGGCCCAGTTCGCCAGGGGTCATGCCCATAAAGTCGACGCAGACCAGCCCTACGCCGAACTATGGATGGGCACCCACCCCAATGGCCCCGCAATGCTCTGGAACAAAGGCCACTCTATTTCCCTACGTACCTATCTCGGTACTGATGACCAGGCGAAAACCCTGCTGCATCCCAAAGTGCACCAGGCCTTCCAGGGCGAGCTACCTTTCCTGTTCAAGGTGCTCTCCATTGCCAAGGCACTCTCTATCCAGGCCCATCCGGACAAGGCATTGGCCACCACCCTCCATCGTCAGTATCCCACCATCTATAAAGACCCCAACCATAAGCCCGAAATGGCATTGGCCCTAACCCTGTTCGAGGCTCTTTGTGGTTTCCGAGACCCCGCCGCCATTGTGGCCTTTTGCCACATGCTTCCCCCACTGGCCCGACTGCTGGGCGCGGAGGTGGTTCAGGCTCTCGAAGAAGCAGTCTCGGCTCAGGATAGTACCAACCCAACCGTGGGAAATCCCAAAGCAGCATTGCGCTCTTTATTTAAGCAGCTGATGAAAAGTTCCCCCACGGCGGTGGAGACGTGCATCAAGGAACTTCTCACGTTGCGTGGGACGGTTCCTGATGGGACCCAGGTGATACTGGACCTGATGACTCGCCTTCACCAACAGTTCCCGGGGGATGTCGGTTGCCTGTGCGTCTTTGTACTCAATTATGTGCGCTTGACCCCCGGTGAGGCCATTTTCTTGGGCGCTAACGAGCCCCACGCCTACTTGTCCGGTGACTGCATTGAATGTATGGCCACCAGTGACAACGTGGTCCGTGCCGGACTGACTCCCAAATTCAAGGATGTCGACATATTGATAGATATGCTAACCTACGAACACGGTGCTGTAGAGAAGCGTATCATGCATGGTGAACCAATCTCTTTACACTCTGATGACCCCACTGCTGGATTCTTGGTGACCAAATACGACCCACCCATTTCGGAGTTTACCGTGTTGCATATACAAGCAAAAACGGCAGGAATGGAAAATATCATGGCCCCCGTGGCTGGACCTTCGTTGTTGCTTGTAACCCAGGGATCGGGTCGCTTGTCCGTCAGCCCTATGAAACCCACCGAAAGTTTTAAACTCGAACCAGGTTTCGTCTATTTCATTGCTGCGGACACACCTACTGCTGTGGAAAAGGATGGTGATAGTCCCAATGATTTGGAGTGTTACCGTGCTTATTGTGTAGTAGAATAATCGACATAGTGATTTATAATTTTTTTTTGATTTTTGGTTTCACGCACAATGTATGATGGCTTGTGTGGATTTTTATGTACTATTGGCAGAACTATGGTGCCTCTTTCATAATAAACTAAGGCCCGTATTTCTCCCAAAATAATTACCGGTTTTCATTTTAATACACGGAGTCAACTGTAGTAAATCTACCATTATTTTACCGAAAACAAAGGTTTTCTGTAAACACTGGTTGGTTGTCGTAAACATCGTAATAGAATATATAATTCATCAAAAATCAACAACACAGGCAACGTCCACAAATGCGAGGGAATGCGTACACCGTTCGAGCAAAATAATATGGGTAGTGTTTTCAACTATATAATGAAAAATATACCAGAGTTAAATGGGTCACTCACAAAACACTTTTGCTTAAACTGTAGCTAGTACAACTTCGCCTCAAATTGCTATCTAGGCCAAAAAAATTTACACTTTTGTCATTGGAACATAAGCACCATATAGGATGTCCTTTCAATGATACCTATGAGTATAAAGGTGACACCATTGAACATGTAGTTAAGGAAGACCCATTTATTTCCCTAAGAGTGCTAGCACAGGAGGTAAAGCCTTTTTTTGAGGGATGCTTGGGATGTCCTCCACAATTGGTTGCATTACTGTACTTACCTTAGTACTTGGGTTCCCCATTCCCTAACGTCGGAGTTGCAGAATGACCACAAAACCTTTTGCCTCCATTTCCTTGACTGTTTTCGAAAGTCGACCAACTCTATAGTATCATAACGTATTATGCAACATGGGTTAACCTTAATAGCCCCCAGACTGGCACTGGTTGAAAGGTATGGGTACCAGAACACCAAGGTCAGCATGACCTCATCCCTGCTCAGCCGCGGTGGACCTCAAAGCTACAAAATGTTAATTTTTGGTGTTTCCCCGTCTTCCTCAGCATATATCATGTGACTAAGACCCAGTCAGATCGTTCACTGGTATAAAACTCACACACTGATTATTCATTCACTTGTCCGAGGCTCTCTCTCGTTTAGTATCTAGTTTATAGTTTATATCGTTTATCCTTAGTTTATTAAAGGTCTAGTTTGCCCAAATCCTAACACAAATTTTTAAACGGACTGTGCTCCTCAATAAAATGATAATGCTTTATATTGTTTTCAATACTGATGACACTAGGTCCAAGTGTAAATAGTACTAAAGGAAAGGTGTCAAACCAATGGTTAAAGAATGGCAGATAGCACATCTAAAGTCACCCACTTCCCAAATCATGCTTCACTAGGAAAAAAAAGCATGGTTCTCACCATAGCAATGCCCATATGAATGATCTTGGACTCTAATTACTTAAAGCACCACCCTACTCTCCTGACCTTGCACCATGTGACTTTTGGTTGTTCCTGCACATCAAGAAAAAGCTGGAGGGTAGAGTCTTTGACAATGATGATGAGATTATAGGGGTATATAATGAAGTCCTTAGTTCCCTCCAATGAAGTGATTTTTACAGATGTTTTGATGAGTGGCTCAAGAGG
>JAOPJG010001038.1:0-13584 GCA_027478255.1 Dispira simplex | reverse complement strand
TGAGAAAAACCATGGGGCAAAAAAACTCAAAATAATCCATGTGCAGGATAATAAAATATGATGGAAAATATAGGGAATATAGTCACAAAAATGGTAGGCTTAAACTAGGTAAAATAGACTGAAAAAATCGTAGAGAAATGGTGCATTTGCAACACCAAGGACTTCATTATATACCCCTATAATCTCATTATCATTGTCAAAGACTCTACCCTCCAGCATTTTCTTGGTGTGCTGGAACAGCCAAAAGTCACAAGGTGCAAGGTCAGGAAAGTAGGGTGATACTTTAAGTAATTGGTGCCCAAGCTCATCCTTACAGGCCTTGCTATGGCAGGCAACATGAGGTCTTGCATTATCTTAGTGAAGGATGATATGGGAAGTAGGTGACTTTGGATGAATTTTCTGCCATTCCCCAACCATTGGTTTGACACCATTTCTTTGGTACTATTAACCCTTGTACCTAGTGTCATCAGTATTGAAAACAGTATAAAACACAATCACTTTATTGAGGAGCACAGCCCATATAAAATTTCATAACTTCAAGATCCACTGTGGCTGAGCAGGGATGGGGTCATGCTGACCTTGGTGTTCTGGCACCCATACCTTTCAACCAATGCCAGTCTGGGGGTTATTATGGTAAACCCAGGTTTCATCACACATCATGATATTATACATGAGTGATTTTGTCAACATCAGAAAACAGTTAAGGAAATTGAGGCAAAAGTTTTTGTAGTCATTCTGCAACTCTGGTGTCAGAGAATGGGGTACTCAAACACTAAGGTATGAACAGTGATGCAACTGGTTGTGGAGGACATTCCAAACATCCTGCAATGTAGTGTTTGTCTTCTGTGCAGGCTCTCTCAGGGTCACAAATGGGTTTTCTTTAACTCACTGTTCAATGGTGTGGCCTTCATATTCGTAGGTCCCATTGGAAGGGCGTCCTATGTGGTGCACATCTTCGAATGACAAATGGCCAGTCTTAAAGTTGTACCAGTAGCACACTATTCTATGTGAAGGACAATCTCGTCCATAATAACCTAGTATAGCTAAGTGGGTTTCAATTGGGTGTTGGCCATCTTCAAAAGGAAGTCAAAGGTGGTGCCGAATTAAGGTTGGGGTAACGGCAGGTATGGGGTGTTGTAACTTAGGTGAATGGGACATGGTACGAGTTTTAAATTGCAATAGCTCAACGAAAAGGAAAGATAGAAAGATAGATGTGTATGTTCTCATTAGCAACAGGTAGCAGCACAAGAAGGGGGAAGAATAAAATAACTATTTACCCCTAGCCACAATTCACTCCTGTTACAGCGCTATTTCTTTCGACCGAATTTGGTTATCCCTGATTTCGTGAAAATTTCAACTTTGGTATTATCGCAAAGTTTCGGTACTGTGTTTTTCCAATTCTGTAGTTCAGAGAGTTCCAAAGGTGTCCTTTTTTTTGTTGAATGTTTCTTTCTTTTTTTGCCAGTCTTGTTGCTTTCTTTTACAGTTTTTTTGAAGTCCTTGTTGTTTAATGTGTTTGAAACGGTGTAATGTTTTATACTCGTTGAATAAACGAAAGTAAGCCTACATGTCTTTACCATTGATGAGACGACCTAATGGGTTAAATCGTATCTTAACGGAGTTCAGACCAGCGATTGCGAGCACATATGCGTCGTTTTCTTAGCCGCAACTTTGTACCGACTAGTTCGCAAGTAGTATTAGCCGCTGGAAATGTCCCATCGTGGACTATTTGTGTGGAAGGATACATCAACACCCTGTGCTTGGCAACATCAGCGTTATTGTCTGGTCCATGTCTTAACATTGTTATGTAATTCAAGTGTTTGACTGCCAGAGGTTGCTCTTTGACTGTCTTACCCCCTTGCTGCAAAATGCGTTCGAGTAACCCTGTTTCTGGACACCCTAATGATGATGCTTCCCAAGGACAACGTGGTTAGAGTGAACTTTCTCACTATCTAGGATTAGTAACTGATCTGGACAGGAATAACCTAAGAAACAACTAGTGTTACTACGAAAAGATCAGCAAGGGGAGATTAAAGCAGATTCCCTCACTCCCTCGCGTACAACTTAGGGTTTAACTATGGTGAACCGTACTTCGTTGGGTATCGGAATAGCCGTGTTCGGTTTTCTGATATCGGGGGTGGGGTATCTGGGAAGGTGTTTCATACGTAGGTCGTATGGATGGCGGACCGATGGGGTAACCGAATACCATGGTTACTGTGGTGTTTGCTGGTTACCTCTGGTCGCTACAGATGATTATTTATCATACGATAAAGGCGACACCAACACTCTCAGCTACCATCCAAAATCTATGTTATCGAGTAATAAATAATTTCACGCTTGAATATATATCTTGGGGTATTCCCAGTTCTTTGAACGTGGTGAACAATGTCAATCCCATTCGTCCTTGATAGATTGCCAGCCGCCCATTGTCACTAATAGGTTGAATCGGGCCTACGGTTGAGGTGACACTGGGATGATTCCGTTCAGGTCTGAAATTTAAGTCACGTGCTACTTTCCTGCTACCCCCTAGGATAAGTGAAGCGTGGGAGGAGAAGTAATTCGTAAGCGCCCTTTGAGTGGGTTTTTAGTTGTAGTAGGCCATGCCACCCACCGCCCCCTTGACACAGGTTAGATCAATCGGTTTTAGTTCGGTGTCATGCATCAAGACATTTTTAGTTCATAGTTCCAATCATTTCCTTTACCGTATTTGTTACTGTTCTTGTTGAATTCTTGACCACGCTATTTCTGAAAATTATCAATTCGTTTACTTTAGTGTACCAACAGATTACACTGGGTTTTTTATCCACTCGTCATTTTCTTAACTCGGGATCCCACGTATCCATGTCTAGTATTGTCCGACTTGCTCCCGGGTGCGGTTTTCTTCACCGGTTTCCCAAGTCCTCGTTAAGTGGACCCAGCGTTTTGAACAAATCGCTAACCCAAGGGCCCCTGCTTCGTGCCAACCTCCATGCTCAACGTTGCCCTATCCTTTTGGTGCCCACGTTGGGTGTACGTCCAGTTCATCCCACTTGGAGAGCCTTCAGTTTAAATGCTGGACCGGAAACTTCCACCAACCGCAAGTACGAACCTCCGGTTGTTCCCTCTAACCCCAAGTCCAAACCAGTGTCGAGTACAGGTCATAAGCAATCACAAATGAAAAAAGATTCGACCACTACAACCTCGACCAAAGGACAGGAACCCCTCGAGAAAATCACACCTCTGGCCAAAGAATCCGGAAAACTACCGTCTACCTCTTCATCACAAAAGAAGCCACTGGTGCAACGCATTAAGGATGAATTGCACCACCTGTGGGACGGAACCAAGCTGTTAGCCCTGGAGACCAAGATTTCCACCAAGCTCGTCTACCGTATGGTCAAGGGCCATACCCTCTCACGACGTGAACAACGACAACTCAGTCGCACCAGCAAGGATTTGTTACGGCTTATTCCGTTTAGTTTTTTTATCATTATTCCCTTTATGGAAATTTTACTCCCGGTAGCCCTGTGGATTTTCCCCAATATGCTTCCGAGCACTTTCCAGACCAAAAAGGCCGAAGATGACAAACGTCGCAAGTTACTCAAGGTACGCATGGAAGTGAGCAAATTCTTGCAAGAAACCATGGCCGAGAGTGCCAAGGCCCGGGTCGGTAATGACAGTGACGCCGATACAGTCATGGAAATTTTCCACAAGGTCCGGTCCACTGGAGAACCCGCTTCTACCGAAGACTTGCTCAAAGTGGCAAGGGTATTTGAGGAAGAGTACACACTGGACAATCTGTCCCGTCCGCAACTAGTCAGCATTTGTCAGTATATGAATCTGGGGGTCTATGGGTTAGACAATATGTTACGTGCCCGGATCCGGAACCAGATAAAGCTCATCCGGGTGGACGACCGTATGATTTCCTCGGAAGGAGTGGATTCGCTGACAATTCCCGAACTCCAAGTGGCGTGTACGGCCCGTGGTATGCGGTCTCTGGGGGTGTCCCCCGCGAGGTTGCGTACCGAACTAAAGCAGTGGTTGGACTTGCACCTAAATCACAAGGTTCCCATGACCTTGTTAATTCTGATGCGCGCCTTTTCCATTTCCCAGACTTCGACTACCCTTTCGGCGGATGCCCTGCAAGCCACTCTGTCGTCCTTGCCGGATAATTTACTGAGTGAAGCCGAACTCAAGGTGTCCGAGGCCCACGGTAAAGCTACTAATAAACAACGTCTGGCCGTGTTGGAACAGCAGGAAGATCTAATCGAGGACGAACAAGCACAGCAGCGTGACCAGGAATCCCGTAGCAAGACTCACTCTGAATCCGATTCCAAACCCAAGTCTGATGCGTAACGTGTCGTAGAGGAAGCGACACTCCGCGAGGAATCTGCATTCTCCTCCTTCATCATTAGGTATATGTATTCTTTGCTTTTTTTTATGTTCGTAACCGAGGAAAGTTGAACGCTCTTTTTTTAGATAGCTGCACAGAGCCATTGTAACAGTTGTGAATGTTCCAGATAAATGCTGTGTAAGCCACATGTTTTAAAGCAAAATTCTTGACTGATATATCTCCAGCCCCAAATGATTTTTTAAAAGGCATCACCGTTTCATTATATAGACACGAATGCCAATGAATGATGTTTAATGAATTATAACACTGACAAGATGCACTTATTTTCCAAAATTTAGGGGTTATTCAAGTTCTTTCGTATACTTACTGTACTTTGAATGACCATGCTGTGTAGTGAAGTGAACGAGGTGCCATCCGTTGAAACATCATTTATTATCGAACTCAATACTGGTCAAAATGATAGTAAGATACGGTGTGATAATAATACAAAACTCGTAAGGTGATTCTTTCAAATAGGACCTGGTACTATGGGTCCATCTGAAAGGGTGGTCAGGGGAATTAAATAGGATATATCAGCCGAATACCTTAGATACTTTAGTATTGGGGGTGGATGGCTAATGATACACCACATCTAATCCGCTGAGGTACGCCTCTGATCAACGGATAGCCGTAGTGATGGTATTCCAATAAGTAATATTTCGTATATAACATACAGGTCAATAAGAGACAAAAGGCGTAGGTTAGTCAAATTTGTTTTAACCAGACGAACCCATACACTGGTAAATGCGATACCCAGTCATTTCCAAAGCAGACCCCTCCCCCTCCTTTCACGGGTTAAGTAGCTTACCTGGTAACGAGTTAACCAATGTATTTAGTCCCTGTGGAGACACAATGGCCTTCAAAGCCGAGAACCAAATATCTCCAAGTTGCTGGGCGTCATGACACGTCGCTACAAATTGTCGGTGGATACGATGCACTTGTTCATAAGGGGAGGCAAACCCCTCTCCCTCCTCCTGGAAAGCTTCATTCTCCAAATCATCCTGATCCTCGCCCAATTCCCCGAATCGAGAGAAAGAGGGCTGGACCTGGGCTTGGTGAGTGGTATTGACAGGACCGTTACCAACACCCGTGTTGGAGGTATTTAAAGCACCGGTAGTCAACGTATTGCTCCGCGATTGATCAGTGGCCAAAGTAGCCAAGTGTAGAAAATTGTCCAGCCAAAAGAGTTTACCGTGACCCCGAATTTGCACATAGGCGAGACCTGACCGGTGGATATACTGGGGGTACTTGAATTCCAAAGGATAGGTACTCTTGTAGCCCACTCCTTGAGGGAAAGCTTCGTCCGCTTCTAGATCCAGCACAAAATTCAAACGTAACAAGAGAGCCTCTTCGAAAAAGTACCGTGGAAGGTATTTCAGCCAGGCGGGATTAGCCAAGAGTTCCTGGCGTAGGCCCGTAAAGGAATCGGCCGTGTCCATCAGCGGAGTAATTTCACCGGAAGTAGTAATATCCACTTGGGTGAGCAGGGTATCAGGGTCGGGCAAAGTGGCCAAGGTGATTTCCTGGGTAGACAGGAAAGGGTACTGGTTAGCCAATTCATCATCCGTCAGTTGACGGGTGGGTGATTGCACTAACTGGAAACCACTACGTTCGCATATCCGTCGCCAGCTGGTAATTTGATCGGCCACCACAGCTGAAGTACAACCCAACCAGAACAACGAAAAATGGTAACACTGGCCAGGGACAAATACGGTATCGTATTCCACTAGGGCCAATTCACTGCGGTCACTCTTTCGGTTTGAGTCAATATCTACCGTAATAAACGAGGATCGGGGAACTTGTACTTCCGCAAACCGACTAGCGGAATGGTCTGATCCGGTACTCTTTAAAGAAAGCCCGGGCCTGGATTGACCTAATTCCGTCGGGTGGGGTAACAAGCTTGAACCGTCATTGGGAGAGTCTAACGGTCCACCCATGGTCTTGTGATCCTTCATGCTGATAGGAATAGGTTTGTGACCAAAGAAGAACCCACCCGAGCGGGACCTTGCGGCAGGCAACGAGGTATCCGCCCCCACCGTACCAACGTTCATCGAACGGGAAGTGCCTACCAGATTGCCATAATGCCGTTTAAAGGGCAAATTACCCAAACCTAGAGGTTGGCCACTTGGTTCCGCCGGCGACCCAGTATTGTCAACGTCCAAACTAGTCCGCTGGTTCACCGCACCTGGTGTCATAGGGTGGACCATGTGCTGCCGTTCCTCTAGAGCCAGCGCCACCACTTGATCCATCCAGTTCCGAAACGCTTCAGAATCTTCCTTGGTGTCCTTATTTTCGGTCTTGGTCGATTTCCCTTCGGAATTCTCGACTGCAGAGGTGGAATCAGGCCGAGCAAGATGTTTGTCTCCATCGTTCAATTCAGGAAACACCCGTCGCGAATAGCCCGCAGTGCCCCAGGTAGGTTTGGAATCCGGCTTGGCCTGTATATAATCAGGATGAAGTTGATAAATCACCATATCGTCCAAAAATACCGGCCGTCCTTGGCAGTGGTAAAACAACCCCCGACTGAACAATTGCTGGGCAAACTGAACCGCCCGTTCCCGGGTATCCAATTCCTTCACTTGGTCCAACAACCAATCCACAAACGCTTGGCCCACAAACGAATGCGGGTAAAGACGCCAGTGCCACCGGCGCAACGAAATGGATAACCCGGTATCGGGGTGTTGTAACGCGTTGGCGATCACGGCCAAGCTACTCTGTGGGGTCAATTCCACCAAACTAGGGTCGTCCTTGCCTCGTTTCGTACGGGGTTTACGTATACTAGGGTCTCGAGTTACGCCCATGTGCGTCATAGTGGACATGTGGGCCATTCGATCATGATAATACACCGAAGGGCGCTTGGTAGTGATAACCAATCCCAATTGACCCGCAGCGGAACGATGGTCACCACTTCCGGGTGAACGTGGGGAAGTATGATGAGATCGAACGGCTAAATTGGAACCCACGGGCGCTTCCCCACGTCGTTGGGCTCGTATAAAGTGGTCCAAAAATCCTTGGAACCCCATAATTCGTTGTTCCTCATCGGTCAGACGGGCACTCTTCATTGACGGGGTAGAATTAATGGGTGTCCCAACCTTTTCCATGGGGATCAGGGTTAGACGGATACACACGTATGCCGATTTCAACAGCGCATCCGAATAATCCACAATCAGCTGGTCGCACATATTCCACTGGAAATCCGACTTGTCCGAATAACGAAATGTAATGGACCGTGGTATATAACCTGTGTCATATTTCGACCACAGGTTAAACCGATAAGGCACGGGTTCCCGACGGTAAGTACGTGTTCGAATATACCGTTTGGTGGATACTTCGTGGTTATGCGGATTATAAGTAATAAAATGGTAATCCTGACCATTAGACAAGACGTAGGTGTGCGTCTTGGTGGTCAGTTGGTTCCAGTCGGGATCTTGACCACGGGCCACGTCCAGCACACTGGTCGATAAGGGCCATGCGTTCAATGGGTTAGGTATATCGTTCACCATGGGTAGTCCGTCGAACCCTGAGTTATACCGACTTAACGGTTCCTTTGGCGCGTAGACGGATGACGCCCGTCGTGGACCAGTGGTACCCACGTAACCCAATAAAGATCGATGGGTACCGGGCGGTAAATGGATAGGGGGCTTCCCACTGATTCCTGGATCATCCAAAATGTTGTGAGTTCGCCGGTTTTCCAGAGACGGTATGCCCTCAGGGTGAGCCACTCCGACTTCTGGTGTCGCTGTGTTGCTTGATTGGGTCGGAGTCACAATTTGGAAGCCTTCGTTCAGCCGGGCGGCCACCATGTCCACCAAGAGAGCCCGTACCTTGTCGTCGTCACTAATACGTTGACCACGGTCCACGTTGACGGTAGTGGATATCCCCAAAGTCCGTGCTAACCGCTCTGGGTCGGGTGAGAAATTCGTGGGGTATTCTTTATACGATTTAGCCATCTGATTATGAGCCGGACGACTCTCCGTGGTGAGGGGAAGGTGAGCGGGGGTCTCCAAGGATTTCCACAGGACGGATTCACCCGTGCCCTGTTCGTCTGTCACTGCATCCCAACGTTTGTACTGACGATCCAACAAACCTAATTTATGGGGAACGATAAAGTATACCCGGCAGGCGGTGGGGGTGAACGCCGAGGACGTCGGTCCCGTGGGTATCATGGGGCTAGTCAACGCCGGTGGTGGTTCCAGCGCAGGTCTATGGCTTGGTTTAGGTAACATATTATTGACAGCTAAATGGGCACGACTAGATCCGGAAATAAACTCAACTGGTCGGTTACGCAGCGATGTGCCCCACTGGGGTCGAAAAGCGGGTGATCTTCGGGGACGGACACCGCACGCAGCAGGATTAGTTGTTGCATCACCTCCAGAACCGCTGAACTTGATGGGAAGGTCCAGGGTATCTTGATCTACAAAAGAACCGACCACGACCGGCTGCTCAGAAGCCCATTCCTCGATAAGCAAAGTTGAAGGGTGGGCAGCATCACCACTCGATTGTACACCGGTATGACTCTCCCGCGGGTCACCATTGCAGGTGGGGTGATCGGTGATAAGCATCGACGGTTGAGATATAAACCTTCCCCGCGCTTCCGAAGGACCGCGTTGGGAAACCGATGATAATCGCCGAGGTTGAATCTGCCGCTGACCCACAGGCCCACCATTGTGATGGTCAGCGTGTCCTAAAGACAACTGCGTAGCATGGGTGGTACCAGTAACCTGCGAAAGCTCACCAGGAAAAACACAGAGTGCAGGGGTGAGACTTGCGGCGTAGATAGGTGCGTAATAGTGATACCACGGATCGTGTGGGTTATGCGCCGAGGGTGACTTAGTATGAGATTGATCAAGTGTGTTCTCGATATGATAAATACGTTGATTACGCACTCCCAATATGGATGCTTTGGTTATACCCGCCCGAGGGTAGGAGCCCGGAGATCCATGAAAACCGGGTGAGGTTTCGCAGGAATGCAACGCTGTTGTGAAGCCGGCTGACTTGACCGTGGGTGCCTCCTCTTCGCTACGCACCACGCGATGTTCTACGGTGGGCATACCCACCCGAGTTGTTCGTTCAAGCGGGTATTCGCCACCACCACTGACCAAGTTATCCCCGGATTGCGCAGGACTATGTAAACGTTCACCCCGGGTAACTAAAGGGGCATTTGTGGAATTATCACTGGGTCGATAAAGATCATGGTGTTCGGAACTGGAAGTGAAAATGGCCTGACTGTACTGCCGTTGGAACAAGGGGGAATGTAACACAAGTTTGTTGGACCGTTCGCTGCCGCGACCCGTTTGGGACGACGTATGAGAATAGGTCCGGGTCCCTTGTGGCACTGGTGGTTTCGAAGCCAGTAGCGGTCCTAGGGACCCACTACGGAATTGCGACTTGTGACTCGAGGATAATCCCTCCGCGGGGCCGCTACCTGAGGAAATACGGTCCCCGCCATTGCTAATCGAACGGGCGTGCATTTCCAGTAGTTGTGGAGGACTGACCGGTTCCCCAGAAGATTTATCCTGGGAACGCGATAGGCGATTGTCATGCCCAACGGCAGGGTCTTCACGTGAAGTATGCAACGGTGACTGAGGAACAGTGGAGCGATGCCTACGAACCAGAGAACCAGACCGATGGGTTCCCGCATTATTCATGCCAGGCTTCAACTGGGCAAGCATTTGATCACGGATGTGTTCCAAGTCGCCCAGCAAGTACGGAACCTGCCAAAACACCTTGAGATGTTTCCCAGTTCCGGCCTTTTGGATAGCAGGCATCCGACAATAAGGTTGGAAACGATGGCCACACCCCGAGGTTGTCCCGGGTCCATCGTGAGCGTAAAAACTGGTGTTTACCCAAAAAGGTACCGAATAGAACCAATATTCGGCATCGGAAGGCACTGCTCCACCACTCGTGGTCAGCATAGGAAGGTTAGTGACACCGGGGGACCGGTTGGAATAACTTAATGGAATGGCTTCGGGATCAGCGGGCACCAAAGGAGACGGCATGAATAATTGAGTCCCAGGGTCTATTCCGTGAGAAGCAAAGTAAGACGGCGAGGCCGTGGTCGAAGTATCGTCGGGTCCCACCATCGGATCGTCATAATATAAAATGTCCACCACGGGTTCGTCTGCCGCGCGTCTCTTGCCCAATGGAGTTTCTGCCGAACCCGGGGAATGTGAACGGCCAAAGTGATTCAGGGTAGCATCCAAAGCCAGTCCCAAATGCCCGCCGCCCAGCTTTCCCCCAGATGATTCATCGGGATGGGAGGTATCGCTTGTACCACTCAGTCCCTGACTAAAATAGGACGATTGGTACTTGGCGTAGTCACTTTTGGAAGCGTCCCCGTAGAGCATAGACCGATTCCAACTGGGTGGAACCATGGAGCGAAACCGGAACACGGGTGCCTTGTGTAACGGTTTGGGTGCCAAACAAACCAGGTCCATCCGGAGGTTCAGATCTACCATTCGCTCGGTAGTCATCCGCAACAGAACCTTGCCTACGTCAAAAACCCCCGTACTAGGGGTGACCATCACGATCTTGGACTTGGTTCGCAACGTATCCCGAGTGCCGTTGCGCCTATCAAATGTATTCATGGCCAGATTAATAGCTTCTAAAACGTTACCGTGCATAGCCAGAGCGTGCTGTCCCACCAGGCCGCGGTAACCCAGGGCGTGGGGCTCGGGAGGCGGATGGTGAAGTTGGTATGATTGCATAATTTCCCAGTTAAAATCTACAAAGTCCTTCTTAACAAGTAACGCGGCACTATCCGGCGAATCGCACAACAACGTACACAGTTCCATGTCCGCGATCACCTTGTAAAAATCCTTGTACCAGCATCGCAATTCCGGATGCCATATTAGGTTGCTGATCCACTCATGCTGTTCATCGGTATAAATCAGTCGTGAAAAAAGAACCAAGGTGACGAAATGTTTGGCCTGACGTCTCCGCCAGTGTCGAAACAGGTCACTTAAAAACTGCTGAATTGCCCGCTCATAGTACATGGTACCATCCTCCAGAAACTGCCAGATTTCACGACTAAATTGGATAAACACAATATACCGTGCCGATGAGGTACGCACCACCACCCGTGTTTGCGGTGTCACGTACGCCATTTTGACCGGTTTTTGCGAAGACTTGACCATCCTGACTTCGGCGGTAAAACACTGCAAATAGGCAATACTTTGGCTCTGGTACAATACTTTATGATGCAGTTGGGTTTGGAACCGGAGAATCTCCGCTCGGTCAACGTAGGCGTTACGAATCTGTAATTCCACGTACGACGCGGTAACGAGGGTGGGATCGATCTTTTGTACCAATACCGTGGCCATGGCCAATAGTTTAAACTGGGCCGCCAAAGTAGTGGCCACGGATAGGGGACTGTTCTTTGATACTCGTCCGTGATCCACTTCGTTGACCTGAAGGATAATTTCGTGATCGATATCCACCGCACCTGACCATTCTTGGCCATAGTGCGAGCTTCGCCGACTATTGTTGTTAGGTCGTAGTGGGTGGGTCCCAGTTTTCAGAAAGGAGCCGTTCCCATAAGTGCCGCTGGGTGTACTGCCGAAACGAGGCCCACCGTTAGACGCGCCAAGGTTCCCCGGAAGGGTAGGGGGAGGTGATTTACCGCCAAAGGGACCGGTTCCTAACTCGGCCTGGGCCGGCGTTGATTTATATCCAGGGTGAGGGAGAAGAGCGGAAGGGTTCGGAAGTGGAGTGGGGCCCGTAGTGGACTCCTTCACGGGGTTGTTTAGCAGCGGAGCAATGCGCAACAGGTCACCCACAGCAATGTTGACGAAAAAGTCGGAACTGATAATCACATCGTTGGACGTGGTAGTGGGTTCGTGAAGGCGCAAAGGACAGGATTTGGCCCCCGCCCAGTCCATTTAGTAAGTGTGTGCACGAACACGAGGGGATGGGTCTATGAAGAGGAATGGCTGGAAAAAAGAAAAGAGGTATTATGTTAGCACAAAGACCGTAGCAATTCTAACGATAAGGAAAAAGTCACAAATAGAAGACAAACACTCGTAAAAAGGGTAGGGTATTTCCTAAACAAAGGAGATAGAGCGAGTGCTTGTGTATGTGGGTAGATTTTTTTCGACTATATGGGTGATTTTTTTCTGACTATATAGAGATTCGGAGGAAAAATTGTACCAAGGACAACATAACATAGGGTTTAGTGAGAGACCCACTCAATACTGGCGGATTTTTCTCTATATAGTCAAAAAAACACTACCCATATGGGTAGTATTTTTTCGTCTATAGAGCAATTTAGAGCAAAGATGTACCAGTAATAATTTAACCAATAGGGTTTAGCGAGAGACCTACTCAATGCTGGCGGATTTTTTTCTATGGAGTGGAAAATAAATCACCCATATAGAGAAAAATCCACCAGCATTGAGTGGATCTCTCACTAAACCCTATTGGCTAAATTTTAGTTGGTATATTTTTTTGCTCCGAATCTCTATAGTCGAAAAAAATTCACCCATGTGGGGTTTCTGTGTACAAGTGGGATAACCTCACTTTTAACCCTATCAGGTGTTGGAAAGAACCGGTCAAGATGTCCCTCTTTATACCAACATTATACCTGATGGTGATTTATTAAGGGGCCCTATTGTCTAGGATATGGTTTTTAGATAGTACTGTACTTTCAGAAAGTGTAAAGAGTTACCAAATTTTATTCATAGCACTCCAAGCATCAGGAAGGGAATGATATAATCGATAATTGCACGCTATCTATACAACATAGCAAACGTAGACATTGTGCCCGTGATAAATACATAAACGTAAAGATCCGTCGTGGGCAACTAGCGCATCATAAAATAAGACGAAAGGTAATGCAAAAAGTACACCTCGGCACTGGTAAAGTAAAAGTAGTGCTGGGACACTAGAGGTGGACAGCCTTTAATGCCACATAAAAGTGACCTTGTATATCCTGTAGCCCAATGTGGCTGATGTTCTTCATAATACAGTGTTACCGATAATGGTACAGTGGAAATTTCTGCATTACAGGCGCATAGGGATGCTGGAGAGAATGGTTAGCCGTATATCGACATAGTTCAACGAAAGATTAATAATACTTTTTAACCACCGTGGAGGGTAGAAATAAACACGATGGTATCGCTGTTTTTCAGTTCATAGTCGAGTTCGCCTTCGAGTTCCCAGTCGGTATCATTAATGAGCACCAATATGCCCGGGCGCACCGTACCCTCAGCCATAAA
>JAOPJG010000103.1:0-44380 GCA_027478255.1 Dispira simplex | reverse complement strand
TCAGAAATACATAATCTGAAGCTAATCCAACCAAGCACCACAGAACCATAGTTGGTTTCACTGATGGAAGCCTGATTACTACTGACATCACCTTTTCATCGGCCTCTAAAACTAATAATATGGGTAGTTTTTTCTTCGACTATATAGAGAACAATCCACCGAAGTTGAATGGGTCTCTCACAAGATCCTATTGGTTATGTCTTTGTTGGTACATTTTTAGCTCCGAATCTCTATATAGTCAAAAAAAAATCAGCCATATCGCTATCCCAAAGTACCAAGTAAACTTTCGCATATTTTTTTTTATTGGAAAGAAAAAGTATGTTATTTTTACTTGTACATCGACTGTATGATCTACAAAAATTTAATACGTATTAAGGCACTTATAACGCAGCACAGGAAAAAGGGCATATCTTTGGCTCAGCATTAACCACTAGACAGTGCCTATGTCCATATGTCGCTGCCACAATTCCTGGAACTCTAAAGGGTTGACACAGGCCTTGAGGGTGACTTTGCTATTATCCTGAATAGGCTTGATAATGGCCACATATCCACCATGATTAGGTGCCTGCAACAGGAGATCAGGGTCGGTTTGTAACCGTTCATTCACTTCTACAACGTGACCCCGATGAACCCCCGCGGTTAGCGAGACCGTCTGGCCATTGTAGAGCGTCATGGTGCAAAGTGGCGAGTTGGGAAATAACAGGCCAGAGAGAGCACCCTTGGGTGTGGTAGATTTTCCTCGTCGGCCCTTGCGCTTATTCCCCCAGGAAGGTTTACCGCCTTCGGCTTCGTTCTCATGTTTCCACGGTGCGAAATCTACCTGGGTGATAAACGACCCTGTCGATGGTGTCAATGTCGCCAGGGCTAGGTAATCGGTATACTGGTTAAAAAGGTCATGTTCACGTGCTAGTCCCACCAGGCACAACTTGTTGGGCGCCTGCCAGATGATCTGACTTGCCACTAGGGCTGTCCGATCCGTCACCGGAAGGACTTTTTCGGAGGTAGCTTCCCCGGTCCCAGCCACGTCTAGTAAAGGTGAACCGGGGTCGACTTTGGTCGTCGCTTTATCTCCGGATTCCGGAAGGATGTTGGTCTCCTCACCTGATTGGGGATACGCCAAAGAGTCCTGGGTCCGAGTGGTAGAATCGATGTCGGTGTGCTTCTGTTGTAAACCGGGTACAAAGTAGGAACGGGTATAATAGCGATCCAAAAATATTTTAGAACTGGGCCGAGGCACGAACTGACACCATGGTTCTCCTTTTTCCTGATCTTGTAGCCAGGAATGGGTCAGTGATTCGTATTGGGCAATTCGATTATCGGTATCGGCCATTTAGGGTTTCATCCGGTTGGTAAACTTTAAGACTGCGTTCCCTTTGCAAGGGGGTACTATTATTGACCTACCCAAACAGCGTCGGAATATACTTATAATAATAGTAAAGACAATATATAGAGAAACTGGTTAAATTGAGAAGATCGAAATGAGACGAATAACTAAAGGAAAAGGGAACCATTTTTCAGAATCAGGCATTCACAATGGTTGTTTTTTCTTGACCTCTTCACCATCATATTATCACATTGCGCGCCAATAAACCATGCTGTAGTGAGTTTATACGGTTGCTATGCTACTGTGGGTAGCCTAACTTGCATATCTCGGGCCAGTCTACCTTTTATTTTATTTTTATCCACGTATAAAATATTCGGAATGCCAGTCTCCATTCTTTTCTAGCTTAATGCTTATCAGCTCTACGCATACTGTTTCGTATCATCCTTATATTATACATTGTGCGTATTCTGTCCGTCTCACTTCCTTGCTCCTATCCGGGGTACACATTCAACGCCAGCTTACTTCACTCTTGCCTGGTTCTCAGTAAAATGGATAGTATTTACAAAGCATTTGAAGATGCCATTGAATCGGTGTTGGAAAACGATGCCAGTGCTGTAGTCCATGGACTTTTTTTAGCTAAGAGGGTGGCTGATGGAACAATAAAATTGCTAGTACTGTGAGGTATATCCTTGGGCCTTGTTATCTTTTATAACTGTAAAATTATCCACAATCCATCCAGTATATTGCAGTAATTTTCTTGTCAGACAGCACTCATTCAGGACATGTGATTCGAGGTTTAAACAGGCGGAATGCGTATCAGTTTGGTTGTAGTTTATTAATAATATTTGGGTGTTCCTGCCTTTGGCCCCAGACTATATCACATGACTCAGCTCTTGCGTGAGTCTACTGAGGGTATAGAATATGGCCCACTGAATACACATTGGTTCCTATTTCTCTCTTCTGAGTCGTCGATATCCTAGTTTAATGTCGATCTACAAACTACGTGTTAGTTTTTTTTTTACTGCTTTACACAGTATTATCGTTTATTATTAGTTATATTAAAGGCTATCGTTTATCCCAATTCCAATTGATAATGTTACCCGCACACCATTATCACTTATAGAACGGCTAAAAATACTAGAGCGGTTTGATGGACATCACCACAGCGGTAGACACTTGTGCGATAAATGATAATAATAAAATTAAACCTGAGATAAGGTAAACGCCGGTAGTGTCTCTGAGTTCCAATTAGAAAGTAAAGGAATAGATCCGGATTTGCCCAAGATAGTATCAAACTTTGCCCTCCAGCCAAGATCATTGGAGGTATCTACAAAGTCACTAAAATCGGGGAGGTTCTTGACCGGTTTTTCGCTTTTGACGAACACTTGGTCTCGCTTCATTACTGGGAACGCTGAGACCGTATATACGTTGATCAAGGAAAGGATCAAAAGGGCCAAGGGAGCACGGCAAAGCGAGACCATGTTGGAAATACGGAATGGCTACGCGAAGAATTAAACGTCGGAATAGGAGAAGGGACGGTGGTATGAAATTGTCACTATAATAAAAAGATAATCGAGCAGGGTGGGAAGCGGGTAAGCAAGTTGAGTGAAATAATGAGAAATCTGGTGATTGATATGGTCTATAAAATATGAATGATTTAGAGGCTTTATATATGGTTTGGCGGAAATATGAGATACTGTGGAAACCAGTGGAGAGTGCAGATTACCAAGCGTCTTTCGTCTTTTAGATGAGGACCCCCTGGTGAATGGCGAGAAAGGGATTAACTCAGAGGACAAAGGAGCCAACTCACATGATGTGGGTGGTTTAAGGACGTCAATTAAATAATCGTTATCCAGAGGGTTAATACAGAAGGGAAAGATGATTCACAAAAAGTTAATGATCAATAGAGAACACCATCGTTCCATAAAAAGGATACCGGGTTCGTTTTATAGGACACTGTAGTCATCTTCGAATGCCTGTTTTTTTCATTGTTCCACATGAACCCTTGCCAATTTGAACGAGATGTAGTTGGACATCAAAAAAAAAAAGAAGAGGGAAGCCAGTAGCAATTTTTATGGCTCCAATTTAAGGAATATTGGACTTTCCACCGTGATTTTCATATACGGTATTTTTCTTCCCAATAATATGCTCATGTGGATACATTACCCTAGTTTAACGGTAGCATCAACAGTAGATCCCCAGGGCACTGGGAAATATTCATGCTACAGCTTTTTTTTTAGGAATAAAGAGAACTAATGGTGGTTACTTCAAGCAGACCCGCCAGTTTGGTCGTACTTTTCCGTTAATCCCTACAAAGGCACCTGCTTCGTTGTTGACAATTTGCCAACCTACAATGGCCCGTCACAATTACGAATACAACTCACCTTAGGTTTGGTTTAATTAAATGCCAAGAATCGAATCTGCTACCCGAAACTCATTGCATTATTACTTGTCAGCGAACCTTACTGTCAATTCCATTGGTTGGAGCGAACCTCCGCCAAAAATGCTATCGTTAGTTTCCATAGTGTCTAGCTGGACGATGTTAAATATATTTTTTTTTGTGAATATCTGTGAACAGGTATTCTTGTACGGTATTCTATTATAATACACCTTCACCACATCCATGTCATGCGGGTTCATATTTGTGAGGAATGTAGTCAGCAAGGCACCCATTTTCTCTCTAATTTAGTATTTTGTTTGGTTTTGTTTTGTTTCCATTATCATTGGTAAAAGTTCAGAGTACCGAGGGACAAGGGATAGATGAAAAAAAAAGAGAATATACGACGACAATCACTGGTGTAAACCATATCAAAATTGAGCAACGCTTTATACCAGACGCTTCTCAGAAAGGGCTAGAATCCTCCCCCCCGAAAAAAAATTGTTTTAGCAAAGACTGGAAAACAATATAACGACTCACCATAGCCATATCGTGTGTTTCAAGGTAAATCTCTTGCAGGTCCTTATCCATATAGGGCTCTAGGGCAAGTTTGAGTTGTTGGCCACAGGATCGCCGAGCACGTCGGTAACCTTGTTGATCCACATCGGGACAAATGGCATCCAACCGCCGTTGATAACTGATCAGCATTTCCCTCATCATCGTACTATAGTCGCAGGCCAACGCGAAGATCGTAGTATGGTAAATATTGAGTGCCAGGGGGAACACCAGTACGGTGCGAATGGCCCTTCCTGTCACGGTAGCATTAGGTGAAGGTTGGTTGAGGTGCCGGGTTAAATGGTCGGCGGTGGGTAACAAAAACTGGTGATAGAATTCAGTATGCCACGAAAGACTACCAGAGGCCAAAGTATTATCTGTGGTGGTGGTACTCTCAGCGACTAGGGGTGGCAGTAACGTTGGGCAACAAGTAGGACGTTCAGCCAACACGGCACCCCACCGACGTACCGTTTGGTACAAGTTCAACGTGAATAAATAGGCGTGATATTCGGTCACTACAGGGTACCGCACTGATTCCAGGGACAAATCAGACTGCGGTTGGTACTCATCATCTGGAAATACTCCAGAATGGACTATTGCTTCGTGCCACTGTCGATCTTTTAATTGGGCCACTTCAGCCGAATCGAACTGACTGTCTAACGCGGACAAATGGTCATAGTGAGAAGCTAGGAGGTCTAGCGTAATCCAGGTTGGGTCTTGCGCCGCGGGGGTATCCCCCAGCAAGAGATATTCCCCATCAGTAGTCGGATCTGCTGCTGCAAGTGTGGCCCAACGCTGTATTTGGGCCAAAGGAATATCGGCGGGGATCGCTGTGCGCTGTAAAAATTCCGGGTTTTGGCGTAGTTGCAGTAGCCGTGTGTGGTAATCTATCAACGATTGACCTATCATACTTGAAACATACAATTCTTCACAACCTCGTTGGGGTGAGTCATCGATCTTATTCTCGGACGGGTTACAAGGCTTCGATGGGATATATAGTGATGGCGCAAGTGCATGGAAACTAGCAGAGGACTGAACGCCCTGACCAAACTCCAATGTATACGGTAACTGCGTGGTCAATTCGGTCCGAGTGGGCCACACCACCGCCCATTTGGGGTAGCTCATGATTTGTGAATAGCTCCGTGGGTCAAAATTCGCAGGTGCCGTGGAACCAGTCACAGGTGGGTCAAAAGAAGAGTAACTTTGCACCCGGTTTGCATATTGGTCAAGAACTTGTAATAAAGTTGTCAGCGATGGCGTTGTAGGATTTTTAGGGGAGGTCCGACAATACAATTCACACTGGTTTAGAGTTCGGCGTACGTCACATTGCAATTCTAAACAGAGGTTGTATACCGTAGCAGGGACTAGATACCGATGTTCGTAACGAGCCAGTAGCAATATGTAAGAGGCCAAAGCTCGGGGCGACGGATACTTAAAGTAGAGTATTTCAGTGATACCTAATTCCTGGATGGTGGCGTCGCTGAGCATGGCGTTGCTGGTGAGAATCATGGGGCGTTTGGACTTTTTAGCGAGGGATTGAATAGCGGTTAAAAACCCTCGATCGTTATCGTATACCACGTCCACCTCCTCCATGAGAATCAGCAGTTGTTGGGTGGGGGATGCAGAACTTGCTGCGATACCTGCGTCCGATATGGTAGAAGGGTTATCTGCGGTAGGTGTATTTTTTGTATGCGAAGAAAACGAGAACGAAGGCAGTGTCGAGGGTAGTCTGTTTTCATCCGACTCGTCAGCCACAATGATTATACCATCATCGGTGGGTGAAACTGGCGGGGATACCCCTGGGTGCGTGTTACTTTCTTCGTCCATTGCCATGGATACCCTTTTCTCTTCTTTGGGTGAGACAGATGTAAGTACTGGGGAGGAAAAAGGCGAATCCACGCATACGTCTTGGTCGGGATCGGATGAAGTTTCCGCCTCCACTTCTTCTGCGGAGGGTGAAGGAGTATTTAAGGGAGCAGTTTCCGGCTGGGATTTCCAAAACCGTAGTAAGCCCTTGGGAGAAGAGGGAGGTGGCAAAATATCCACCTTTTTGTTATTTTTCACGGGGTGCGACGGAACATCAGGTGGACTCGCATGTTGTGGGTCGGTGGTTTTCCCGAAAAACCGGTCAATGGTATTCCTTGGTTTGGGTTGGGCCGGAAAAGACAAAGCTGGGTTGGCGGGAGTAGTTTTCCGCAATTTCCCCCATTGGTCCATAATGGACTTGCAGGAGACCCCTTTCACCACATGGTTTTGGGTGACTTCCCCAAGAATGTTCATGACGTGTTTACCCGTTCGGCGGGAACTCGCATTGAGTTCCAACACTTGATAATCACATTGTTTTGCGCAGGCGAATACGGCGGCTGTCTTACCGCAACCCACGGGTCCCACTAGTAGTATGAGACTTGGGGGACGTTCGCCGAGTTTGCGGTCCGGCGGAAACCACGGACGGCCCCCTGTGGGGTCTGCACCACCCTGTGGCGTCGTACCAACAGAATTGTCAAACGAACCCTGTGAATCCTGTGATGCTGTGGGGGTAACACTCGGACTAGAACCGCGGGAGTGGGGGGCAGGTCCCCCTTTGATACGTTTGTTGGTAGAACCCCCCGCACAAGTCCGTTTGCTGGAACTGGGTATTTTAGTAGGTTTAAAATCGTCGTCACTGTCCTCGGTAAACCGGAGTATAGTACTTTGTGTCACCTTGGACGTGTTTCGGGTACCGAGTGGATAAATAGACGCCAGACGTGGGGTACTGGTAGGGGTGCAGCGACCCTTGTGACTCTCCCGGGAATGACCCCTTGCCCTACCCTTATCAGACTTTGTCCCCTTGGCTTCGTCATCCTCGAACATGGGGTCGGTAGGGTCATAACGGTAAAAGCCATCAGACGTCAAATTGGCGCCCTGGGATGCGTTGGATCGTCTTCCGCTTCGTACTGGAGCTGGTGAACCGTTGGAAACCGAACCCGTCGAGGCAGCGCAGGGGTCTACAAGTGGAGCTGGAGTGGACACCACTTTTTGTGGGGTCATGAGTCGAGATAACCCCATGGGATCCGCAGACGCATGGTCAACATACGGTTTGGACGGTGCAGGAGACGAGGCTCGTGAACTAGTCAAAGTGTCACCCGAGTGATGTTCGTGGTTGGGCAATTTCCACGAATTCAACCAAGTCACCAGGTAGTGCACCTGTTCCGAGTTCCCACAAATATGTTCAGCGCAGGTAGGCCGGTACTTGTCCACCCAGGGTAGGTATGACTCCTTATCAGAAGTCAGAGTCGAGTCTAGCCTTTTCTCGCCCAAAGATGATTGTGAGCCCAACAGTTTAAGAATTCGCTGGCAGTGCTCCAGTTCCAAAGGCAACGAGGTGTCCCATGATATGTCATCTTTCGCAGTGGTGTGTGTTGATATTACGGGTGGAAACAGCGGGTTAGTCCAGGACTCGGGTAGGCCAGTGGTCGATTGTTCCTTGTACCGTGTTAAAAAGTCCGAGGTAAATAATGCCGTACCGTCTAGTTCAAAACTAATAGTGGGTGTACCTGGGTCCGCCGCAGTAGCAGGTGGAGAACTGGGTTTGGGAAGCGATGTAGTCTGTATATGCGGTAGTGGAATGTGGCCGTGCTTTGCCACCTGAGGAGTAGGGTACGGTGCCGAAACTGTTGGGGTATAACTAGAGGAGTGGCCGTTCATGATTTCCAAAGTACTACTTCTCTGCGTAGGGTAACAGCAAGTGTAGATCTGGGATGAGTTACGTTCACGCACAAAATAATATAAACAAAGCGGAATTACTAGCGGACGTTTACCTGCTTAGGGCTGTTCTATCAAGCAGACACTTGTACGTCCCCGATTTGACCTGCGTTTTTTTATTTTCATTCGGCAGCACCAATACCCAGTGGAATGGGTCTATAGTTTTTTTTTTTTTAAAAAAAAAATGCGAAACAAAATAAATGCGAAACGCCGGCTTCTCTCTGTCTGATATTGCGAAACAAAAACCTACTGTGTGGGTCTGGTTTTGACCCCCTTTGGGGAATAAAGATACATCACCAATATTTCAGTATTCCCAAAATCGTCCAATCGGATTCCCTCCATTGGCTCGTCACAGTGTTCCAAGTAAATAAAGGTAAAAAAAAAGCAAAACAAATACAGGAACGGGGATGGATGCTCAGTGAGTTACTGCGCAAGTTGGACCACGATGCGAAAGGGAAAGGGGGAAACCCCGTATGGCACCTAGTGTACCTTTAAGGCAGATATATTATAAAGTGTGTATGCTACTATTCTATGCCCGAAAGAATTGTCCAGAAGAGGGCATGAAGATATGCTATGCGCTTTCGAAGTCGAGGAAGCGAGCTGGAGTCTCCAAAGCAACAGCAATATAAAAATCTGTCACGTGCTACGACCCACCAAAAGGCCTACGGACAGAGCCGTTGTAATGTTTTCCCTATCCTATAGCCACGGATAGAGGAGGAGAGAGGAATATACATCACAGGCGACGTGACTTTGACGTGTTCCCTCGGTGCTTTACACGCCGCTCGTCATTATTTACTTTTTTTTTTCACCAGCCGAATATTATAACATTGAGAAATTCGCTAAATGGCCAAACTAATTATTCTCTAAATTGATGCAACAATGAATAGCAAACCGTAAAATCCAAATGTCTGATAATAGTGTGTGTTGAAGATAAACTAGCAAGCAGCCCAGAAATACACACTTAAGGATGATCGCCAGGGGTCAGGAAGGTTCACATAGCACTGTGTCTAAAAATACATTCACTCGTCAAAGAGCGAGCTCTATACGCGATTTCTTGTAATGAAGATAAACATGTTCCGAGTCCTTGGACCACGGTATTAACGCGCATGAATTATTTACAATCCAAGTTTCTACCTGCGATTGCCAACAACGCCATTTTAATAATCTCAAGTGGAGAAGAAATGGGCCGTTGCGATTAACGCGGCGAAGGTTGCTGCTTGACAAAGGCTAAACTATGCCGCATGTCACACCATTCCCGCAGCGTCCCTTCCTTCAAACTGACAATACAGTCAGTCATACGTATCCTGCGGTGGTCTGCCTTGCAAAGTGTCCTCTCCCCACCTTGATTGCCTAATTTGGTACAATGAGAGGTGGGAAGAGAACACCTTCTTTTCCTTTCCATGTGACCCCCAGACAGCCACACAACAAAGGATTCTCCCTTTTCCCCACACGTCGTCTGAGGGGTGAGCCCAAGTAGCATTATGATTGGCCAGACCGGCAGTGGACCCTTTTTATTTCTATCTCGGATTCCAAACAGCTGTACAATGGGGGAGGGTCTAACCCGACGGCGTTGTGTGTATTTAGTGAATGGGTGATTCCTCACGCCCTCCTCCCCGTCATTCTTTGTATGCACTTTTATCTTGTATATAATACTGAACTCTGTCAGTGTTTGGCGTGTACTTTTCGTTTATTAGTTTTGATGTTCAAATTCTTGTGAACGTTTCTTATAGCTTCTCACTCTTTTTTTTCCCTTTATTTCTTTTTTAAGGCTCTATATCAAACCTTTTTCAGATTCCCAGTAAGCAACCTATTCAATAGTAGCACTGATTCGGGTAGCGTCTTTTCCACCATTGCGCCTTTTCCTTGTGTTGGGGAATTATTATCTTTTTGATGAAACCCGCGTGTACGCGTAACTCCGTAAACCCTGTAATTCGTTAAAGGTAAGCTCTTCCCCAGTTGGGCTGTGTTACTGTAAATTTCATATTTTACGTTTTTTTTTTAAAAAAATAATATTCGATCCCACCATAGTTCATATAGTTTTAATATGTGTTGGTCGTACAACGTTGGTAAATTTTACATCTCCCTTTCTTTCTTTATTCACCGGGTGAAAGACAGTATAGAAAAAGTAGAGAGTTTGAGGTATGCACACACACTACCTTGGAACCGCTGTTTGGTCAGTTGGCCGAGTCCGTTTGGTTTGTTGAGCCCAATGTGACGGGTACTTCTTGGTGATACTGAATTTACGGGGGGAAGGGGGGGGGGGTTGGGCGCTCTTCGTAATACACGTGATTAGGGAGGAAAATCTATCCGACTGAATCGGAACCGCCATTCCCGTGGAAAAAAAAGGGGAAATATTACTACGATGACATTAGATCGGTTGCTAATCCAGTTTAAATTGTTTTGATGAGCATATTGGTTTGATATTATATCAAACTCCCAGCCATACCACATCCACCAAGAATAAACAAGCCCACTCGTCTCTCTTTTTCGTTATTGTAGCTGGTCGTTACCGCATTCCAACCCAGGGAAACATCTCCATGTTGGCTATCACAGAGATTTTGCTGATGGTGTACCTCCCGTTTTGGAAACACAAATTCCTGTCCGTCCTTACAGTGACCTAATTCGAACGGCATTAACATTTTTGTATCTATTGAACCTCCTACTAGTGTCAAACATTGATATCGTGTTCTTTAACCCTCCCCCCCTCCTGGACATTGTCTAGGCCCTGTTAACACTGAAGTCAGTGCACAGTGGGAACCAGTCGCGTGTATTAGCCGCCAACATACAAACCTCATCAAATGGTACTATTTGTTTGCTCTTATTCTATTATATCGTAATTGCTGCACACGACCAGACCCCTACCCCAAGTTATTCCCCCTTCTCCCACCCCCCACCATCAGCCCCACCATTTTCAAGGTAAGCATTATACAGTACAATATGTCCATACCCTTTTAGTCAGGGTCAGAGATGGATGTTAGCAGCTTTTCCCGACTTGCTTCCTCCCCTTTCCCCCTGTCACATGATGTGGTACGGTGCCTGTGCAACCATCCGGCCCTCTCATGCTCTCCTTCTTCGTTTCCTTTAACATGAACATATTTTTTAATGTCGGAAGGAGGTGCAACGCGCAACCCTTTGCTAATTTATGATTGGAGTGGCGTATAAAGTGGAAGACGTTGTGACCGTGTGTTGAGAGAGTCGCACAAGAGCAACGGAAGAAAAGAAATAATAACCAATGGGAGAAGCGGGAAGACCACCGCACTACCCCCCTTCCCTCCACTCTTTTATAATTCGTTCCTTTAAAATCATTCCCTCCCCTTTTTTACCCAGTCAGTAATTGCCAATGTACATTTTTGGTGTTATTTTAAATTCTCTTCTTCTTTATTAGCTTATATATTCCGAGTGACAGTCACATTCCATACTTACTATTAGTATTACTTGTTAACCCTATAGTGGATTCCTACAGAGGCTATTATTCTTTGCGCAGTTTATATACTTTTTGTTCATAGCTCTTGGTCTATACGAAACCTGTTGTAGATAGCGTTCCATTTGGTATCTTTTTCACAATATTCTTCTATTCACATTTTCCCAGTATTGCTAATTTTTCTATAGGTTCTCAGTGTCAAAATACCTTTGCTAATCATCACATACTGGTTTTTTCTTTCTTTTTGGTTGACGCTCCAATCTTATCCCCTACTACCCGCATTTAGTTTTTTTTTTTGGTTGTGGTGCACTTGATAATACCATACACAGCATGTCCTACCCTGGTCAATCCAACCAACCCGACCAGACCCAGTATCTCCTCCATGGGTTGTCATCGTCCCAAGCCGCTCCGCATAGTGAGACAGAAGGCACTGAGAATACCTCCTATCTTCCTTGCTACGGTGATTTTACGGCGCCAATTTCATCCCTTTCGACGCTTCCCCGTACAGACACTCGAACGGCCCACCAGCATCGGGGTTATGTAGACCATTGGACAGCCACTCCCGCCACAGCCACCACATCTAGCAGTCACAGTAATACAGTCTTTTATAGTACCCCGGCAGCATCCAATTTCCACCCACATTCTTCTCCTTATTTCAACTCTGGGACCACGTCAATCAGCGGTAACCAGTCTACGTTTACTACCCATGGTTCCCCAACCACTCCTTCCCCTCTCCGCTTGTTACGACCGTCAGGTAGTGGCGACCCTCATATGTCGTATTACTCCCCATCCCCACTTCTACAGGAATTCCAGTCACAGCAATCCCCCACTCACATTACGTCGTCCTACCACAGTGTTAGTTCCCCCGTAAACACATCACAACAGGGTGCGGTATCGTCGGGCATGGCCCTTCCCAGGGTCAGTAACGAATTTTTTCCAAGGTGGTCCAACGCCACGGTTCCCGATCTACTCAATGCCAACATCGTTAGTCCGAGCAACTTAACTGGTTTCGGCCCGACTCTTTCAAACCCTATAGGGGGTGACCAGCACGGGTTGGAAAGCGTTACACCCACCCTGTCCCATCCCCATCCAGCTCATGCCGGATATTCTTTTCCTCCTAACCCCTTTCTGAATCCAAACGATATATCATTGTCTTCCCCTGGGTTATCTGGCGTCTTATCTCCGACGCAGTCTCCGGTAGGACTGGACAGTTCGCTTATACATTCCCCTCCAGTGCTATCCCAACAAGGTCCGGCCATGTCTCCAAGATTGGGCTTCATTCATACCGGTGGGTCACTCAGTAGTCCCCAGGTCCAATCCCACCCCGTTACTCATCTCAGCCCCCTGTTACCTTCGTCCCAGATTTCCACTGGTAACACTTTCAATGGCACACAGCACGAGGCAATTCCCGCTGAAAAAAGACGCCAATCCTCGAGAATAGTCCCTTCGCCGAATAGGGGAAAAGATAAAGGGGAAGATCACGGAATGACAGAGGAGAGGGGAATTGAAAAGTCCAAACCAAAACGTCCGATGAACGCCTTTTTGATCTACGCCAACGAACGGCGGGCCCAACTCAAGTCCATTGTGCCCCCCATCAGTGTAGCAGAACAAAGTAAACTCTTGGGAGACGAATGGGCCAAAATGTCCAGCGAACAACAACAGATTTATTACCACCGCGCCAAGGAACTCAAGGACAAATTTATCGAGGAAAATCCGGATTTTGTCTACACCCGACGTCCCAACAATGCCCGGCAGGACCGTCACCACCGTTACAGCTTTGACTCGGACACTACAAGAAGTACCCATGGCCCTCGTCTAAAGCGCCCTATGAATTCGTACCTCATTTTTAATCAGGATAGACGACATCGACTCCTGAGTGAACACCCCAATATGACGGTATCGGAAATTAGCCGGGCCATCGGGAACCAATGGCGGTCCATGAACGACGAGGAAAAATCGCCATACGTAGAACGTGCCCAGCGACTCAAGGAAGATTTCCGAAAGAATAACCCCAACCATGTCTTTACCCGTAGATCCAAAAAGGAAATTGCTCGTCTGCAAGCACAAATGAACCATCGCAGTGGCCATGGACCACGCAGAAAGCGGCTCCAAGCTATAGTTGCCCCAAAACATCCCATGTCAGCCTTTTTGTTTTTCCTACGCGAGCACCGACCGCTGTACGCCGAACAGTTCCCGGGATCCTCCGTGGGACCCATCAGTAAAATGTTGGCCGAGAAGTGGAACAGTATGAGTGTAGAAGCGCGTCAACCGTGGCAAGAGCAGGCCGAGAACGATAAAGCGCGGTACGCCCGGGAACGTGCAGTTTTTATGGGTGACCAAGATGATAATGACAAACCCGAGGAAACTCACAGTCAGTAATGTCAGGATTAAAAAAATGTGTATTCCTTATTTGAAAAGTTGGAAGGGAAACTCCCCCCCCCCTCCCTTCCAGAGATGAACAGAGGAAATTTTTCTCTCCTATTTTCGTTAGATTTCCTTTTGGGTCAAGAGCTATTGTATACATTTAGTTTCTGATGCTCGTTTGACTTCCTCAGACCTCATTGTACAATATGTTACTCTCATTTATCAAATAGTAATATCCTTCTATACTAATTATACAAGTCACTAACACGTCATTCTTGAGATTCGAGATGGCTTGGCCGTATGTTTGGCTCTATACTAGAGTGTAATTCTTTGTGAAAAAGTGTGGATATGTTAGATAATTGGCATGGCCAATATTTTTTTTAGTAAAGTCAAAATTGTCAAGCCAGGTGCGTAGAGCCCACCTGATTCCTCGGCAATAATAACGGCCAAGTGATGTTGGGTTATTTGAATGACTGTGATGTATGAGACTGGTATATGAAAATGACCATTTCGTCCAATGCCAAGTTCAGGAACGTATGACAAGTGGGGAACTTCTTGATCTTTATCTATTTCCGCGAACCGCATTAGATAAGAAAGTAAAGCAGATGTTTTCGGTGTGTGCTTTCGGCGTTATTTTTTATTCCACCCGTTAAACCTCGAATCCTCCGGATTAACGATTCTATCCGCCCATGCTGTTTGGCGATGATTGGAATAAGTTAAGCTTTGGGAAATTACACCAAAGTAAGGAGAATTGTGATTAATGGACCATTTAGTAACCTTTGCTGGTGATGCAGAGTAAAAAAAAGTTGAACAAATACTTTGGCGGTTTAACGGATACATGAGGTGACAGCAAGAGCTCACATGCTAGTAATTCACCATATAAATGTCCATCCGATCTCTTTTGTAATTAATGGTCGGTACTTTGCCTAATTACATGTACAACAGCAGAGCTTTGTCCACTTTTTAATCATATTTTTTTATTCCCATGTCTTACTGAAAACTCCACCGTCTACAAACCTCTTTCCATCCAAAGAATTGAAATCCGATTTTTTGGACTGTTTGTTTACATAAAGTAAGTACTTCTTCTAGGGGTTACCTTGTATCCTGTACGATTGGTATAGGGGGAGTGAACCACCGACGCAAAGGGTAACCACATGGTTAGCAAAAAAAAAAGGAGTATAAAGCAGAGGGGGGGGAACCTAGCAATTGGTAATTTCAATTTTTCCGTGATGTATCAATTTCCCAGTGCTTATATCGTCGTCGGCTAACTGGTTTTCGTCCGGTAATGTTTAGGGAGTTGGGTATATCCTAAAGCGATAGATGTTGTCCATGGTAATTAGCCGTATTCTTCTTTTGATACAGATTTAGGAAAAGTGTTATTCTTATTAGCGTTTAGGGAAAAAGTCGAGGAGAGGGAGAGTATTGTGTGATTGTTATTGCATCGTTGATTTCGGAAGGTTCTTTGGTTTTTCTACTTTTCCTTCCTGGCGTGGTTTGCTATATTTATACAGACCCGGTCATTAAGTAAATGGAGAGAGAGCATTCTATGTACAGGGAAAGAAGCCATCTAAGCAAAACTACTCATCACTACGATAACCAGGTAAGGTCCATAATAATCTCGTCTTGAACCTAGTGAGGTGGTCAATTGGGTAACCACCACTGTTGCCCCTGGCTAGAGTAACACTAGTGGTTCATTCACCCTGTCTTGTGGTTAGTGAGTGAGCAATCTCGTATAGTTGGTGCGTGTCCGCGGTTGATAGTGGATGGTGCAGGGTCATCACATTTAACACACTCCCTTTATTTTTTCCCTTCAGATTTCTTAACGGGCATACACTGGCGATCGGTTTATTGTGATTTTTTAAAGAGTGTACTCTTCAAAGCATGCGGACATAATGGATGTGTCGGCAATGTATAATGTGAGCAAATTCAGGGGGAAGAAGTAGCACTCGATTGTGGCTCCCTGGTAACTTTGAACTGCTGTTGCAGTCATTAGTGAACAGCATGCGTTCCTCTCTCCTGGTGTCACTTTATATGAGCGTGCGCCGATAGTCCTTGGTTTTTACGAAATTTGATGCTTTATCATCGTTAGTACTGTCACTTTTCTTTTTTTTTCTCTCTATTATCGATACTTTCTTATCTTTTGCTTCTTATAGGGTTATCAGTATTATTACTCCTTTCTTTTCATCACCTTTCTAATACTTTAGCCCTTGTATATACTTGTTCCCTAATATAATCGGCGGCCAGAACGTTGCCCTGCTAACTGTTTACTCTATGTTACACCTCATCTATCGGTTTTTTATCGACTATTCGCCACCTTGCCACGCTACTTCGCCCTCCTTGGCAAAATTCCGTTACGTGTGTGTCGACAGATTGCCCTACTTTTCCTCCCTAATTTTTCATTTTAACCAGCAGTAACGCAAAAGGTAGGAATCTTGTGAGGCTGTTACTTCAAAAAGTTATACGACCAACCAATGCGAGGACAACAGGGTTCACCTCCTGTAAACCATATCAACCACCACATATTATCCCGCATTTCCTAACCTTGGCCCTATCATATCGTGGCAAAAACTGAGTCTTGTAAGTGCCCTTTTCTCCACCTCCCCTCTTCCTTTTGCTTTTATCTGTGTGTCACCATAGTGTCACCCATGGGAAGTTGGACCTGGAAACGCCTTGTGCAACCACGGCATTGAAGCCCCCGTTCATCGCAGCCTATAACCTTCCTATTCTTCCCTCTTTCCCTTATCACACGTAGTCATTTCTCTTGCGGATAAAGTTTCACGGGGGTGACCATTCCCCCCCCCCCTCTCCTCATCCAAGCAACTGCTTTAAGCTGGCATCGGGCCGCAATTTCGGCACTCCACTCTCTCATTCCTTAAAGTGAACTCAGGGTTTAACATCTTTCGCTTCTGCTTCTGCTTCTTCTTCTTCTTCTTCATTTTTTTTAACATTTAGCTGGTTTTACTACCAAAGTCCAACCCCCGCAAAACTGGTATGCGCCCAGTGTGTTTGGCATATTTTTTTCGAACGATTTTCGTTTTTTTTGGGTTACTTTACCTTTACCCTCTTTCTAAACCTCTACTTCGGCCTGGGTACGGTGGCCCGGCTTCATTTTCAGCGAAAATCCTTGTTCCTGGCTCCCGCATTGGCCAAAGCAAGTCAAAGGGGAAATTGGGCACGAGACCTACAATTTCATCGTCCAAGTAACTAGGGTGACAGCGTATATATTAAAACCGGTGTTATTACATTTGCTATCAAGTGTCGTTGCAGCTGGCCCAGGGGCAGTTTGCCGTAGTTAAGGGGCCAGTGGAAAGGATAACGTGGTTATAACTTTTGCTACAGTTGTTAATGCTATTATTTACATTGACTTTTTATATTTATTAATGATAGCCTATGGGTAGAATGACGTTTACCTGCGCAAATAAGCACCCGGCCTACGGGAAAACACAGGGTGTTCCACAACTTATCCCACGTAAGCCGGATGACCTTGTAACGAAGAGCATGCTGGTGTCGAGGGTCCCCAAGCGGTCGAGTGTGTTATCAGCTTTATTGCTATGGACAACACTATGTACGATATTACTTGGACATTCGGGGCTAACTAGCAGCCCATTTGCACTGGCCCAGTGCGACAGGGAGGATAATCATGTGCACGCTTTACAAGTGTCACCCCACACTCTTGTGCGGCGAGCGGTTAATACCGAGGACGGAGGGTCACAGAAGAGTGTTAGAAAAAGCCTTTCGGAAACAACGACGTCCCCCACTTCGACCGAGCCCACGATGGAAGAGAACCCCTCCAATATCCAGGGGCGGATCCGCCACCAGGCCATTTATATCGACCGTCGACTATACGTTGTAGGGGGCTGTTTGGACACCACTACGGCGTACTGTGATTATAGTCAGAACGTGTTGTCCTTGGATTTTTCTACGCAGGACGGCTCCAAATTCAGCACGGACAGTCCCCCCTGGGAAAAGTACCCCGACCCACCGAACCTCAACGAATTAGTACCCGTGGTATATGGTCACTCCCTCACGGCGATTAACGTACAGTTGGACGATGCTAGTCTCTTGGTCATTGGTGGGATACCCCAAGTAACCAGCGATAATAATGCCCATGGTGACAAAAATAGCGATGGTGGCGACGAGGCGAAAACCAAGGGAAAATCTACCAATCCCTCCGTTACAGGTTTGCAGCTTATGCGACGGGTTGTTAGTGACCGGTTGGCCTGGCGTAACGAAACCGACAGTTTGCAAGTTCTCGAACTGGAGGCCCGGGTAGCCCACACTTCAGTATGGTCCTCTCACCAACAAAAACTGGTGGTGTATGGTGGGGTGAACGCCGTGGGTAAAGATATCAACCGGGTGCATAACGACTTGTTAGTTTTAGACACTAAAGAAAAGAGTTGGAAGGTGTTGGATCTACCTGAAAATTTGGGACCCAAGCGTACCCAACATGCCGCGGCGATGCTCAACTCTACCCACATGGCCGTATTGGGTGGCACTGAAAACGGTAATTTAGTAACTATGGATACGATTCCGTTACTCAATATGGAGACAATGCGGTGGTCTACCCTTAAAGTAAGCGGTAACCCACCAGCACCCCGTCGGATGCACACGGCAGTCACGGTGGGGGAAAAGATTGTAATTTACGGTGGGGCTGATGCGTCCTTTAGGGCGGCTTACGCTGACGTGTTCGTATTGGCCTATAATCACGACAAGGACCGGTGGGAATGGAATCAACCCAACTTACCCAAGGTGCCTCATGGTCGGTACGGACACGCTGCTACGGTGGTGGGCAAATACATGGTTATTACGTTTGGTACAATCGCGGTGGTCCAAGGTAAAAAGTCGTCGGAAACCCCTGGGGAGATCCTAGTGTTGGATACCAACAAGATGGAATTTATCTCCGAATTCAGTCTGTCGGAAGCTTGGGATGGGGCACCTAGTTTGGACCCCAGCCTCAAGGGTAAACGAATGTCACCGGCTACCATCGTGGGAATTGTATTCGCTGTTGTGTTGGTGGTGGGATTCCTGAGCCTGATGTTACATTACTATTGTTTTTCCACTAATTCCCGTCGTAAAAAAGGGGAAACCAGCTCGTCCAGGTTCTGGTCACGGCGAAATCCGTCGACGGCACCCGATGGGAAGGATACGTCCGTCACCGGTACTAGAGACCTCGGTGACGAAATCGAGTTTACCAATGCTGGTCACCAGCCTGCTACTCAACCTTACGACCAACGACGTTCGACCCAGCGCAAGCATTTGTCGAATATTATATTGCCTTTGGATACCACTGGGTTACGCCGAACGTGGGAAAAGCCTACACCTGAGGGTGACCAATTTGACCGAATAGATTTATCCCGTAATAGCTCATGGGGATATTATGAAGGGGATGTCACCTGGGTGAGTGAAAAAGATGGCGCCCAGGTGAGTTATCCGCGACCTATGCGCCGATTGAGTTGGACGTCCGATGACGAAGCATCACCTGACGAGTCCTCTTGCCAACACGAAGAACAACCGTCTACCCAATCTTTTCACCGTATTTCTCCACCTACGGGAGTATCCACCGAGGGGGTCTTGGTGAAACTCTCTCCGGATCCACCGCTCCCTCAACGAATAGCCCCCCGGTCACCTCCTCCGGTGGATAATGGTGGTGGTGGTGGTCGTACTAGGGTTGACCATGAACCGACACCCGAGGGATCATCCCCCACTTTACCCCAATTGCCATTTGGTCGTGAATCCCGATCCTTATCCATTTACCAGGTATTCCCTTGGTTACCACGTAACCGGGCTTCTATCGCTGAAGGGGAAACTTTGGGTACCATGCAGCCGAAACGTAAAAGTTTACGTTGGTTTAAAACGGCCGACACCACCCCAGGGGGTCAGTTTAACTTGGACTGGATGACGTATCCATTAGAAGAACCACCCACAGCGGTTAGTCGACCGGATTCCTTGCGTCGGTCGCGCTCTTCGTTGGTGCCGTCCCGGGCCAGTGGTTGGAGTGCTACGGGTGGTCAAGGTGGGTGGCGGGGATCTCGAAGGTATCCGGGGACGCCCGTAGGGGAGCCCGATTTAGAAGCGTGGGCTAGCGCAGTTACCCAAAGACACCTCGCTGAACGACAAATCTGGGCTGATGCAGTAGAATCGACTCGGTCAGGATCAACTGAGGAACTATCGATGTGGTCTGGCGCTGAACGGCTTTCTGAGAGTGATGAGCGAGTGGCGGCTGTGAACCAAGCTTACCAGGAGATGTTGCGACAGTACCCGGTTCCCACTGCAGATCCTACTCTGACGCATACTACACTTGGTAAGGACCAAAAAGATAGCTTGGACCCGTCTCCGGGACAGACACACGCTCTGGGTGGCAGCAGTTCCATGGCTACTTTACTAGCAGGGTCCAGTACATCCCTTATGAACTCGTCCGGTAGCGATTCCTCTGGTTCTATAGTGCCAATGCAACCTGTACAGCATTTTGCCAAATCGCACACGCTCCCCCGGACCAGCCGGTCCTTGAAACAAGACCCGGTAACTCTTTCGGACCCTTCTAATCATATTCTTAACCGAAGTCGTTCGAACCCTGTCGACGAATTTCGTCCCCCTCTCACCATCATTAACCCTGACCACTGAAATCCTCGGGATAGCATACTTTTTCCCACCTAAATTTTGAAGCGTTGTATTAAATTTTGACATTACTTGTGTTGTTTTTTCATTTCTAATACGCTTACTCTGTCTTAATCATTGTTGTAATAAGATGCACCTCCCTCTTTTCCGGGCATTGGTGTGCATTGCCCCTTTCTTTTCTTTTTCACTTGATCAGAATATGCTAGACCGAACCTGAGCGATGGTTACGTGTTTATTTTATTTTCACGGTTTAGTTGTACTGATTTGTGATGTACGAGGAGAGTATATATAAAGTTAAAAATTGCATTCAGTCGTAATCTACAAGGTACAAGTGTTGAGCTGATGGAGCTTACGTAAAGACGATGATATTGTGTACCTGGGTTTTGCTAATGTCTTGAATATCAACCGCAAGGAAACGGAGGCTCTAAGTGGGCAACTGCGCCAATCCGTAGGTTAGTTTAAGCTGGTTGGCTGAGCATTGTACCAGTCATTGTTCAGCAATGTCAACCCTAATACTCTACAACGACCATAGTGATCACTAATTCAGCATTCCTCAATTTTTTTTTCACTTGTACTGGTCATTTTTTTAGAGAGGTAGTAGAATAACAAAAATAATACCAAATCGCAATGGCGTCCACCGTTTGGCAATTGGGTACACCTCCCTTACCACCGCCTTCAGACAGCGATGACACTGTCGACCTCTCTAGTGCACCAATGGTACAGTTTTACGAACGGGAATTTGAACGCTTTGCCCATTTACTATTTTACAAGTACATTATGGTTCTCGAAAGTCCCGCTGCCATGTCCACCAGACAAACCTCGGCACATTCCCGCCACAAAATACGCAAAGTAGCCCAAGCAAACCACCGGACGGCGTTGTACAGGGTGGTGGAGTGCGAATTTTATGTTCAAGATAACTGCCACCAAGTACTCAGGGCCGGTAACAGTTTGGTATCCGGTCTAACGAAAGTGTCTAATGGCAAAGGCAAGAGTAAGAGCACCACCAAAGCCAGACCCAAGGCTTCGAGTAAAGTAATACCACTTGGGAGTACGCCGGTACGGGTGGGATTTTGGGACCCGTTTGCACACGCCCATCCTTTGCAAAAGGACCCTGGTATCTACTACTTTCACCACGTAGGACAGAGCACCGGATACCGGGAAGGGTCACGTCGTGGGTTCGATATTACACTGGGTTGTCCAGGGAATACGTTGAGTGGTGGTGATTCAAGCTCGTCTCTCACTGGGGAAGTAAGAGCCGGGGTGCTTATCCGCACTATACAAAACTTAACATCCGGGGAAGTGGTGTCAGGACCTTGTTTGGTGGTGAATACTGTTTTGAATTTTTTTGGCGTCCCGACGGTCAAAGATATGGTAAACAATGGGCTCCATGGTGACCTTGGAGTAGAACCCGGGCCAATAACTTCGTCCGCGGGTATTTCTCGAACTAGACCGTGGTATTTCGTGAATCAAGACGGTCCCTGGGATCACGTTTCCAGCGAAGTGCGACGGCAGCTGACAAGTTGGTTCCGGACGAACCAGGTTGCCGCTGAGACACCACGCTCCACACTCTTGGGTACACCCAGGGTAGGGTTGGGGTTTAACGCTGCCAAAGGTCACTTGGATGCTCAGGTACAGTATCTTTTTAGACCCTACCGATATCTACATCCTGACATAGGCTATAAGGTGCTTACTAAAGGTCGACCCTATACCTTACTGGGTATTCTACAGGCCGGTCTATCACAATGGGCTCAAACAATATGGCCAGTGCCGGTCGATCATGTAGAATTTCTTTGGTGGTGGATTCTCGGCTTCTGGACTCCACCGAGTGACCTGCCTCCCGATCATCCCCCTAACCTAGCAGACCAGGCTACCTTGCCAGGGGTTTCTGTGACCCCTGCTGACTGTGATCCCAAAGTATTTTTACTGCCGTTGGATGAACAGTTGACTTTATTTAAAAAGAGAACGCGTGCACTGATTCCTACCCCAGCTCTATTTCTAAAGTACTGCACTGTGACATACGACATGCCAATGCGAGTGTTGGATCAGGCTTGGGAGGCCATACGAACGGGCACTACACAACACGTTCAAACGTGGTTTGGAAAGCCACTAGGCAACTCTACGCTTATCTACCAGTGCTTTGGCACTTGCCTGAGGTACCAATACCACAAGTACGTAACTCAGCAGAGTTAGCGACAAAGTAGAGGCCCATAGGGAATAGTCATATACTGAGTGGGGTTCCTAGAACAATCGGTGTGGGCCACTCCTATATAGAGTACATACTCACCACCTTGTGGAACGGTACCCGATCCAAACCTAACCGGGACCCGTGGATAAAAGTTTCATATGGGTGATTTTTTTTCCGTTTATATAGCAATTTGGAGCAAAAAATGTACCAGTCATCCTTTAACCAATAGGATTTTGTGAGAGATCCATTCAACTTCGGCGGATTTATCCCTATTTAGTCGGAAAAAATTTACCCATATTTTTTAATATATATATATATAATAGACTGCTGACTGGCTGGAAAGGAATATCGACTGAAAGAATGGCATTTTGGATACCAAGACGGTTTACATTTAGCTGAGCACCTGGTTGTCCTAGGTCAGTATGACGAAACAAGACAAAGCTGACCGGTTTGCCATTATTCGAAATAAAAGTTAACAATAGGCAAAGAAAGACGAAACGCTTTATATTGTTCCTATTGTCTCCAGTGATTTATTTTGAACGTTCTGTATATTCGGATCTTCATTGAAAAAAATAAATAAAGTGTGCTTGTCTAATAATGACGTATGGAATTAGCCGGGATGCTCTGTATTCCAGGCAATGGAAGGCAGAGGTCACAGCTTCCTCAGCTTGGCATAGTTTGTGTAGGGTGTCGATTAATGTAGTGTAGAATTATGCTGCATCGTTTTCATTTTCCATTGCCTTTTGAAGGCCTTGCAGGTTTTATTTTGGTACTGGTACTTCTGTGGATATTTATTTATCGGCTGCTGTTTACTATTCTACCACATTAAAAGTATTCGTTTTTATTATCCTTTCGGATATTACGTTGAACTCTACTTGACCACTCTGAGGGTGACCGGTTTTTCATTTTTCATTTTTGATTCTCTGTCGAACATCAACATTCCTTGGTTGGCGAGGCCTCGCTTAGCTAGTTCGTTTCCGTCGTGCATTCGTTACTTTTATTATCCTTTAGAGTTCCGTCTGGTTCTTTTGTAGTTATTACTGTTTTTATTTTACTCTTGGCCTCCACCGTTGCCCACTCCGCTTAGCCATATATTTGGTTGATAGTAATTTGTTGTATGTAACCCTCTAGTTACTCTTTGCAGAGCTTGTTCGTTGCCACCTGCCTTATTCCCCTTTTGTAGCGCAGCTGTATCCTGTAGTTGATGAAGTAAAGCCCATCATTTACCTAGCAACTGTCCTTCCTTGACCCTCTTGTTTTTTTTTTTAAAAAAAAAGCCGCCCCGTTGGCTGGCTTATTTTCCCTATAGAGTCATTCGTCCCGCGGAGTTTTGTTCCTGAGTATTCACTTCCCGACCTCTGCGTACTTTGCAGTATTTTTTTTTTGATTTTCGTTACTCAACGCACTGGGTATACAATTCCTTTTTATTTATTTATTTTTAACAAAAGTTTGTTGTTGAATATTCCCTCGACTGTGAGATTATCAATATCTGCTTTATTTAAAAGTAATATAGGCCAACCTACCCTTGTTGGCTGGGTCAACGAGCCGTTACTCCAACCCCGTCTCCAGTTCGTAGGTTCAACCTCCCCCAACGCCACCGTGGATCCGTACGACCATCACGACCGGTCTCAGCCCCCTGGGGCAGGGAGACGGTTCCTCCGTACTGATAGAAATCTTATTGACATGTCGCCTACCGAAGAGTCCTTTGACCCACATACTGCTTTTCCCGATTATCCGGAACTTTCCCCAACCGCTGCTCCATTCCAACCACCAGGTGCTTTACAGTCCACCTCCCGACGTCATCTGCGGCCGGCTTCACAGGATTCGGGTTCATTTGGTGATGAATTTATGTCTTCACAGGCCATGTACCAAAATACGGGAAACGTTCGGCAGACTGGTCGGTTAGACGAAGGATACGACCCGCCCCGTGCGCCATACCAACATCACCAATACGCTGGTAGTACCGGTACATTTGATTCATACGCAGAAACTTGTAAGCCTTCGGGGGACGGGGACGTAACCCTGACCGGTTCCTCCCCCAAGGCTACGTCCCCATTGGAATCACATTCGGTTTTCCCACGCAGCGGGCCGTCCCAACCCCCGGGAGACCTAGGTCGTAATCTTTCCCGACGGGTATTTAAATCCTCTACCAACACAAGAGACAAAAGTTCTAATTTCCGGATCATCCACCTCAATAATCCACCTCTCAACGCGCCTAGTAAATTTATCCATAATCGCATTTCTACCGCCAAGTATAGTCTTATCACCTTTTTACCAAAGTTTTTGCTTGAACAGTTTTCCAAGTATGCCAACATCTTTTTCTTGTTTACTTCGTGTATCCAACAAATCGACGGGGTGACGCCAACCTCCCGGTACACCACGTTGGGACCTCTCCTAGTGGTCTTGTTCGCCACGGCGTGTAAAGAACTCGTAGAAGATTTCAAACGACACAAGTCGGATGCCGAAGTGAACAAGCGGTTTACCAAGGTATTGGAGCAGGGCCAGTTTGTGGAACGGTCCTGGAATTCCGTTAAAGTGGGGGATATCATACGAGTGGAAAGTTCGGAACCATTGCCGGCTGATGTGGTGCTCCTCAGTTCTAGTGAACCCGAAGGCATGTGTTACATCGAGACGAGTAATCTAGACGGCGAAACGAATCTCAAAGTTAAACAGGCCCTCCCCCAAACCGCCACGTTACTTACCCCGCAGGAGATAGCCCAGCTCACAGGTTATATCAAATCGGAGAAACCTAATGATAGCCTGTACACCTACGAGGGCGTCTTGTTTTCCCAGGGAGGTGTTGTGGGGAACCAGGAACTTTCTCTGGATCCCACCCAAGTTCTCTTGCGGGGAGCTGTGTTACGCAATACCAACTGGATCTACGCCGTTATCATTTTTACCGGGCACGAAACCAAACTGATGCGCAATGCCAGTGCTGCTCCCATTAAACAAACCAGTGTGGAACGGATGACCAACATACAGATTCTCTTTCTGTTTGGAATCCTGGTGAGTTTGGCCGTGGCCTGCGCGTTGGGTAACGCTATCCTAGAGACAAAAAATTTTGACGATTTTTGGTATCTCCACCTGATCAAGGGAGATATTTGGAAGAATTTCGGCCTCAACATTCTCACTTTTATTATTCTGTACAATAATTTGATTCCCATCAGTTTAATCGTGACCATGGAAGTGGTCAAATTTCAACAGTCCCTTTTGATCAACAGCGACATGGACATATACCACGAGGAAACCGATACTCCGGCACTCTGTCGGACTAGTTCGTTAGTGGAAGAACTAGGTCAGATCGAGTACATCTTTTCTGACAAGACCGGTACGCTGACTTGCAACGTGATGGAGTTTCGGCAGTGTTCCATCGGTGGTATCCAGTACGCCGACGTTGTGGACGCCAGCAATCGAGCCCGTATCGTGGACGGTCAGCCCGTCGGCCATTATGATTTTAACCAGCTGCGAGAACACCTTTTGAACGACACCCATGGTACCAAAGATGTACTTCACGAATTTCTGGCCCTATTGGCTACTTGCCATACGGTGATTCCGGAGCGATCGGAGGAAAAGCCCGATCAGATCACCTACCAGGCTTCTTCTCCGGATGAGGGTGCCCTAGTCGAAGGGGCGGCCGTACTTGACTATAAATTTCATACTCGTAAACCGCGGTTTATTACAGTAGACATCCTGGGTAGTTCCTACGAATACGAAGTGCTCAACATCAATGAATTCAATTCCACTCGTAAACGGATGAGTGCCCTGTTGCGTTGTCCCGATGGTAAAATCAGGATGTACTGCAAAGGTGCGGATACCGTTATTTACGAACGATTGTCCGAACAACAGCCTTATTCCCAGGTTACCTTGGGACACATGGAGGAGTACGCCACAGAAGGACTACGTACGTTGTGTATTGCCATGCGCGAAATTTCCACAGAAGAATACGACACCTGGTCCCAAATCTACGCCCAGGCGTCCACTACACTTACCAACCGTACGCAAGAGTTGGAAAAAGCCGCTGAACTTATCGAAAAGGATATGTTCCTGTTGGGTGCCACGGCTATCGAGGACAAGTTGCAGGAAGGGGTACCCTCTACAATTTTTACCTTGGCCCAGGCCGGTATCAAGATTTGGGTTCTGACGGGGGACCGACAGGAAACCGCTATTAATATTGGGTATAGTTGTAAGCTGATCCAGGAAGATTTTTCACTGATTATCTGCAATGAGGAATCCCACTGGGCCACCCAAGAGTTTTTGCAAAAGAAACTCCAGGCCATCAAGGAAGGGCAGGGTACCAACATCGATTATGACAGTCTAGCCCTGATTATCGACGGTAAAACACTCGAGTTTGCCTTGCAACCCGATCTCGAAATGATTTTTCTGGAATTGGCCACCCTGTGTAAATCTGTGGTGTGCTGCCGGGTGTCCCCTTTACAAAAGGCACTGGTGGTGAAACTGGTCAAACGTCGCCTCAAGGCCATTCTACTGGCCATCGGAGACGGGGCTAACGACGTGTCCATGATCCAAGCGGCGCACGTCGGGGTGGGGATCAGCGGGGTCGAAGGGCTGCAGGCGGCCCGGTCGGCCGATTTCGCCATTTCACAATTCCGCTTCTTGCGCAAATTACTGTTGGTACACGGAGCCTGGAGTTACCACCGACTGAGCAAACTTATTCTGTACTCGTTTTACAAGAATATCACGCTGTACATGACCCAGTTTTGGTTTTCGTTTTTTAATTCGTTTTCGGGCCAAACCATTTACGAATCGTGGTCCATTACCTTTTTCAATGTATTGTTCGTCGTAATGCCCCCTTACGCTATCGGAGTGTTTGACCAGTTTCTGAGTGCGAGGCTGTTGGACCGGTACCCGGAAATGTACAAGATGGGGCAGAAAAAGGAATTCTTCAACGTCCGGGCCTTTTGGGGATCTACCATTAATGCCATTATACATTCATTAATTCTCTACTTTGGGTGCATGGCGGCCTATTGGGGTGACTGGCTTTTACACCCAGGATACACCGCTGGACACTGGGTATTTGGGGTCACTTGTTATACGGCGGTGCTGGCCACGGTTTTACTCAAGGCTTCATTACTAACCAGCACTTGGACCAAGTATACTTATATCGCCATCCCGGGGTCGATGGTGCTGTGGTTGGTGTTTTTACCCATTTATGCCACTTTTGCACCCCAGGCCAACTTATCCCTGGAGTACAGCGGTGTCATTCCTCGGTTGTTTGGGGCGCCGGGGTTTTGGTTTACGGTGACACTCTTACCCACCACGGCGCTACTTAGGGATTATGTGTGGAAATATTGCAAACGGATGTATCTCACCCGGGCTTATCATATTGTGCAGGAAATTCAAAAGTTTAACATACCCGACTATCGACCAAGGATGGAACGGTTCCGCAAGGCGGTACACAAGGTACGGATGATTCAACGGTTAAGACGGACTAGAGGATACGCCTTTTCGCAAACGGAAACGGGACAGGCCAAGTTGATTCGGTCGTATGATACTACGAGGCAGAAACCTCGGGGCTAAATATCATCCATCCGTTTACTTGTAATAATCACCGTTGGTTTGGGCCTCTATGTTGGGTTGACTTTACACTGTTGCACTTTGTTTCATTAGTTACCATGGTCCATTGCTATTCAGTGTTTATTTATGTTTTCATGGTTGTGTTTGGTTTCATGATGTATTTTGTGGCATCCATTAATATTATTTTCTTTTTTCATGTCTTGAAACTCTTGATGTTTTTTATACTTTGATTATATCTATTACTTTCATAGTTTTTTTATTGCAGGTGGTGGGGGGGGTGAGAGAGAGTTTTCATGACTGGTTTACACCATTCTTATGGTAATGCTTAGTAATGGTAGCAGTAGATTAAACCATGATCCCGGCCAAACAAGAGGAGTGGATAGGGTACGGCGGTTGTCATTTATTTATTTCTCTCATCCCCCCTTGTCGCCAGGGTTAGAGCGAATCATTGCATGAAGCTAAGGTCTCCCGAAAGCAGAATGGTTAGTTTCTAGGTTAATTTTTCTTTGTATATAGTAATTTCCGGCAGTTGCTAATAGAAATAAACCACTTACTGACTCTAACACCAGTGTAAGATTCGGTGTAAGGCTGATACGAATTTCTCTCTCTCTCTCTCCCCACCCTGCTGGCGCTTCTGCAGAACCAGTGCAAGATTAAGGGCACATCATGTGGTGTAGTAGAACGCGACCAATGGACAAAGGGCTGATTCGGCAAGTGGAAAACTCAGTCACACGGGCCAAACCGGACCACCCCTTCCTCCCCCTTCCATTGGTAGCCGGGTCCAAAGATATCCACCGTCTTCACATGCCAATGAAATGCGTCGTAACAGATAAGCACCCAAAGAGATAACAACCCTGACTAGTAGGTAGCCAAGTAAAAGGCCCAAGTGACTCTGACCGGTGGGGAGTATTACCGCTGTAAACGTCCCAAAGTGGGAATGTCAATTGGCCGATAACCCAGGTGACTGCTGGCTTGTGACGACAACGATCGTGTAGCTGTGGGTTGCTACTTACCAGGGGGGTGGTATATAAACCCCCCGGGGGGCTTACGGAACAAGTTGGTTTATTGGATTCCTTATCTTTTTATTTTATTTCGTAGAGTTTGCTTAATCTTATTGTTTGTCCTTACATATTGCTTGTCTTTCGTATTTTATGTTTTTTTTTCAAAGACATTGGGTTAATAACCTCCTTCCTAATTTTTATCCTTAGCATATATACTGTGCACACAGTCTAGCTACTATTTCATTTTAGCTCAAACGTTCAACTGAAACTCCACCATGTCTCCCGTGCAACTCAAAGTCCCCAAGGGTGTGACTGTGCTGGCCCCCGTGGATGCCAGCCAGGGGACCATCCTCACTGAGGAAGCCCTGCAGTTCTTGGCCACACTGCACCGTGCCTTCAACTCCACCCGTCTGGATTTGATGGAGCGCCGTCGTGTGCGTCAACAGGAAATCGACGCCGGTAAGATGCCCGACTTCCTCCCGGAGACTGCCCATGTTCGTAACAATGATACATGGAAAGCGGCCCCTCCCGCCCCAGGGTTGGTAGACCGTCGCGTCGAGATTACGGGTCCGGTAGACCGTAAAATGGTCATCAACGCCCTGAATTCAGAGGCCGCCACTTTTATGGCCGATTTCGAAGACTCCAACTCACCCACTTGGGAGAACAACTTAAGCGGTCAGGTAAACATGCGGGATGCCGTGGTCCGTACCATCGAGTACCGTGCCGATAACGGCAAACATTACACTTTACGCCAGGATGGTAAAATTGCCACGTTAATCGTGCGTCCCCGTGGCTGGCATATGGAGGAAAAACACCTATTGGTGGACGGAGAACCATGTTCAGCCTCCATCTTTGATTTTGCCCTCTACTTTTTCCACAACGCCCGTACCAGTCTGGCCAACGGGTTTGGACCCTACTTTTACCTCCCCAAGATGGAGAGTCATTTGGAAGCCCGACTGTGGAACGACGTCTTTAACATGGCTCAGGACCTGATTCAACTGCCGCGGGGGACTATCCGTGGTACCGTGTTGATCGAAACTATTTTGGCAGCGTTCGAAATGGACGAAATTATTTACGAATTACGCGACCACTCCAGTGGTCTCAACTGTGGACGGTGGGATTATATCTTTTCCTTTATCAAAAAGTTCCGCTTTAACCCCCAGTTCATTCTACCCAACCGGGCTGACGTAACCATGGAGGTACCCTTTATGGACGCCTACGTGCGGTTGTTGATCAAGACCTGTCACCGACGAGGGGTGCACGCTATGGGTGGCATGGCAGCCCAGATCCCCATCCGGGATGACCCCCAGGCCAACGTCGCGGCCATGGCCAAGGTCCGCGCCGACAAAGAACGTGAAGTACGGGCTGGTCACGACGGTACCTGGGTGGCCCATCCGGCCTTGGTAAAGATCGTCCTCGAGATCTTTAACCAACATATGCCCCAGCCTAACCAACTCTATGTGCGTCGGGAAGACGTCCACGTTACCGCGGCCGATTTACTCAACCCCCGTGTAGCGGGTGGTAAAGTGACGGAGGCAGGAATTCGGACCAATCTGTCGGTGGGGTTAATCTACACGGAAGCCTGGTTACGCGGGTCGGGTTGTGTGCCCATCCATAACCTCATGGAGGATGCCGCCACCGCCGAAATTTCTCGTTCGCAGCTCTGGCAATGGGTCTACCATGGTCATCGTACCGATGCCGGAGTAATCATTACTCCGACCTATCTCCTCCGTCTTTTGGACGAAGAAGTGGCTAAACTCAAGGTCCAGTCTGGCAATTCCTTCCCTCGTATTGACCTGGCCCGCAAGGTCTTTACAACTCAAGTCACCGGTAAGGATTACGCCGACTTCTTGACTACCTTGTGTTACGATTCTATCCTTTCCATTCCTCATAATACCGCCCGCCTGTAAAGCGAATAAGTTACTACTCTCCTTATAACCTCGGCTTGAGCATGACCCTTTGAGGTTTCTCCTTAGTTACCCAAAAGTGCTGTAAGAAGTACTTTATAGTTATTTTTTTATTCTTATATAATAAATCTTTCTTATTAACAGATTTCTCCTAAGTTTGTAACGCAAGGAACAGGCGGGTAATGTTCTTGCTTCTTTGCCTTTTATTGCGCTGGAGTCTTGGGGATGTTGCACCGTACATCTTTATCACAAATTTATAAAATTATAATTTTAATGATACCGTTTTACCTTGGTTCACCTCCCCCCTATTCAGCACTGCATCAATAAATTTAATTCTGGATAATTGCGAGATATCATGGGAAGATTGAGATTGTTTCGGTTTCCTTGTTTATGATGCTAACGTTGTAAAAAAAATGGGTAAGGTGAGGACATTTTAGATGAACGCTTATATCCCTCCACCAAAGATTAAAAGGTTGGTATTGGCTACGAATACAGTATTACTGCTCAAGATCACATGACCCAAGTGGTTTTTTTTCCATCCGATTTGATTGTTGTAACGAAAAAAGAATTGCAGGCCACCGGACGACCAAACGCATGGTCTTTACCCAATTTATACAGCGAGACGCATTCTAGTCTACTTTTTATTAATTACCCGACGAATTTGTTCGCATGACCTGGGCTCACCCTGCGAACCGGTACTGTATTCGCGTTTCGCCGTTTACCCGGAATTTTCGCTTTCCCACTTTACGATTCGTTCACCAAGTGAACCAACATCGGTACCATCGTCAAGCCTTTTTTATACATACCAAAGTCGCTAATATGGGCACCACTTCTTCGTCACCAAACATTTCGAATGCCCCGAAAGAGGCTGAGCCGAATGCACCCCCCAAGAACACGGCTACCGCTGCCTCTGAAACCCTTGGTGATGTCGAAAACCAACCCAAAGATACAACTACCTCTTCGACCCAGTCGCCTAAGCGCTTCCAGAAACAGCCTAATAAGAAACGTAAAGTGGCGGAAACTCACCGACCAGTGTACGGCAAGTCACGCCTTGCTCACCTTGGGGAGAATGCCCCATGCATCGCGGTGAGTGAAGATTCCTCGACCCAGGAAAAGGTACCTCGTTTACCCAAACGTAAAGTCGCGCTACTGATGGGATTCTGCGGTACGGGCTACCAAGGCATGCAGGTCAACCCTGGTTCGAAAACTATTGAAGGGGAGTTATTCCAAGCTTTGGTCAAGGCGGGTGCGGTATCCCAAGATAATGCGGACGATCACAAAAAAGTAAGTTTGGTGCGTGCGGCCCGGACCGACAAGGGGGTGCACGCCGCGGGTCAGGTAGTATCCTTGAAAATGATTATTGATATTCCCGATATCGTAGCCAAGATCAACCAGGTTCTTCCTGAACAAATTCGGGTATGGGGCTACGCACGAACGGTTAATTCTTTCAATGCCAAGAACTTGTGTGATTCACGTATTTACGAGTACCTCTTGCCGACCCATGTGTTTCTACCGCCCCGACCCAAACCCGCTGTGGTGTCTGAACATTCGGCGGCCCAACCGTTGCGAAGCACCCCCGAGGAGATGACTGAGCGTCGGGAATACCGAATTACCCCCGATGTGTTAGACCGAGTGCGGCAAGTCCTAAAATTGTACGAAGGGACTGGTAATTTCCATAATTTTACCATCGGTAAACAGTTTACCGACGCCAGTGCCACCCGACGTATTTTTTCGTTTACCAGCAGCGAGCCTAAAGAACTCCAGGATACCGAATGGCTCAGTCTCAAGGTACATGGACAGTCCTTTATGATGCACCAAATCCGCAAAATGGTGGGTTTAATGGTATTGATAGTGCGGTACAATTTACCCCAAGATCTCATCCGCAAGGCCATGAAGGCTGATAAAATCAACATCCCAAAGGCTCCCGGACTAGGACTGTTGCTAGAGCAGGTCGTGTACCAGGCTTACAATCGCAAATTCGGACAGGATAACCGGGGAGTTATTTCGTTCACTCCTTACCAAACCGAAATCGACGCCTTTAAGGAAAAATACATTTACAGTAAATTGGTCGAGCAAGAACTGGCTGACGATGAATTCGACGCTTGGCTCTTGTTTATTGAGGCCCATCCGGAATACTTTACCTTTTTGATCTCGGATGGCACCGCACTGGTGGAAAATCAGGTCGCCGCGTCCGACGAAGCTACTCCATCTGAGATCGCTGTGCCCAGTCAACCAGCGGAGAAGGAAAGCACCGCCTGATTTGATTCAGTGGCGAGCAGGAAAAGCGCAATTAGATTTAGGAGTGTGTGGCTCTATCGACGAACTTGCTTTGTCCATTTTTCTCGTTTTTTCGCTGTACTTAATAGGATTGATCTCCATTTTTTTTTATAGTTTCAACTGTGAATGACCCAACTAGGAGCATATGTTTATATTTTTGACGCTGTGTTCAATAGGTTTATTTACATAAAAATAAATAAATACCTCCTACAATCGATTTCGTGGTGATTCGTTAGTAGAGTGTTTCTTCCCTCTCTAGAATCTAAAAATGGAAAAAACAGCAGCGGTGAAGGAATCCCATTTTAGGGGAGTTCAGACTGTAACCTACTTACTCACGGTTCCAACCCTCCACACTGTGCTACTTTGCAACACTCGGCCCGTGTTTTTTTTTTTGGTACTGCCACGGTGACTATTGGTCTTGGCTAGCTGATTCCATTCTTTTTGGCGAATATTTCTAACCATCGTTCCTAAACTCCATACATATTGTTCGCGGCTCTGGATTATTCATCTCGTTACCGATCCACTCTCCTCCCTCCCCCATCTTTTCCTACCCTTTCTCTTGTCCTTTTGATATTTTTGGTTAACCAAATTGAACCCTCACAAGATTTCTTCTTATTTTTCTACCTGTCATACTCAACATGTCCGACGACGAATTCCAACCCCTTGAGGGAAGTCTCAAGAACGTCCTAGACCAGGACTCACTCCATTGGATCTTTGTCGGTGGTAAAGGGGGTGTTGGTAAAACCACGTCAAGTTGTTCCCTGGCCGCCCAGTTGGCTACGGTTCGTGAGAGTGTATTGCTCATCTCCACCGACCCAGCGCATAATCTGTCGGATGCGTTTAGCCAAAAATTCTCCAAAACGCCTACGTTGGTCAATGGATTTCCTAATCTGTACGCCATGGAAATCGACCCCACGTCGAGCATCCAGGAAATGCTGGACCAGTCCGAAGGTGGGGCCATGAGCTCCATGATGCAAGACTTGGCGTTTGCCATTCCGGGGGTAGACGAAGCGATGGGGTTCGCCGAAGTTATGAAGTTGGTGAAGTCGATGGAGTACTCGGTTATTGTGTTTGATACGGCACCTACGGGTCACACTTTGCGGTTTCTGTCCTTCCCGGCGGTGTTGGAAAAGGCGTTGGCCAAGGTATCCCAACTTAGCGGCCGATTCGGTCCTATGATCCAGCAAATGTCAGGTATGATGGGTATGAACGCTAACCAAGAGGACATGTTTGCCAAACTGGAGAGTATGCGTGAGGTCATTACCGAAGTGAATAACCAATTTCAAGATCCGGATAAGACGACCTTTGTGTGTGTTTGTATCGCGGAATTCTTGTCCCTCTACGAAACGGAACGGATGGTGCAGGAACTCACCAGTTATAATATCGATACCCATAATATCATCGTTAATCAACTTCTGTTCCCCAAGTCCAATTCCAGCTGTGAGCAATGTTCGGTACGACACAAGATGCAGCAGAAATATCTCGAACAAATCTACGAGCTGTACGAGGATTTCCACGTCGTGCGTTTGCCCTTGCTGACTAGTGAAGTGCGGGGCGTTGAGGCTATTAAGGAATTCTCCAAGATGCTAGTGGAACCTTTTGAACCCACCAATTAACATATATAAGTAGCACATTTTTTTTCAAAGTTTTAAGGGGAAATATTATTATATTCTTCTCCTGAAGCACTGCTTAATTTTGTTTTGTAATGTGAGCAACTGGCAGTGGGTAAGGATGAGGTCATGAGTTGTACAAGCTTGGAGTATTCAAAGTGTCAATTTCCACATAGCATGCGAGTGGTTCATTTTTTTTTCCTTGATGTATCAACTACAGGTAGAGTGAGGTACCTTGTGGTGGAGTACTTTGGAAGTCATCTCTTGTCCAAATAAAGCGTTGTTTCGTTTGATTAAAGTGCTATGCGCTGTTCCTGCGGATATACCATTCCGTAGAGTTGAGTCGTCTTTCCCTAATGAAATTGTCCGCTTCGATTGTTGTTTACCTTCACCAGTATTTGGAATAGACGGATTCCTTTTATGTCATCCTCATAAAGACTTGCCCGCATTATTTGCAGAAGTTTATCCAGTAAATATTGACCAATGTCAACAGTGCTTCCTTCCCCCCCCCCTTAAGCTGTATTTTTCTTTTCCTCCAACTTCGAATACCTCGCAGTAAACCTCTCATTTTCAGAGGTCTGATTCATTGTTTTTTATACCCGGGCCGTACATTTATTTATTTTGGCTATTACAGCTTGCAACATAAACCCGATTTTGGCCCGGTGATTATTTTCATCTCTCCGATATTGTAACCCCATTCCCAACGAATCCAACCCGAGGCACCATGATCTTGAGCCACGCTACCGTCGGGCGGTTGCTCGGGGTCGTGGCGTGTTTACTATTTCTGGTCACGGCCTATTTGTACAACTTTGCCGTATTTTGCCGTTGGCGTTCCAGTACCTCGAAAATACGCATGGCCCTGTTTGCGGACCCTCAAATGGAAGGCGACAGCAAACTTTCACGGGAACGGTTGACGGGTCGGGCTGACCTCATGTTCAACGACTATTATACTCGTCACATCATTCGTACGATACACCAAAAGACCGGTCCTACCCACGTGGGTTACATGGGGGATATCTTTTCTTATCAGTGGTTGGATAAACAAGAATTTGAACGTCGGGTGGAACGTTTCCGATGGGTATCCGGCCAGGCCGACGGTGACGGGCAGTTCTTGTCGCCTAGTGTGTCAATCGTTAACGTGTCGGGTAACCACGACATCGGGTACGGTCAAGACGTCAACCCCAAGTATCTGCGGCAGTGGGAACACACGTTCGGGGCGGTGAATTACCAGTCTATGCTCAAAGTTGCTAATGATTCGCGGGAACAACGGATGGTGGTGCTCAACACCCAGAATTTGGACAAGTCTCACGACAAGAAATTGCAGAGCGATACCTGGTCGTTTCTACAACAGGTCGTGATAGAACATTGGAAGCAACGATTTTCCATCCCCGTTATACTCTTGATGCACATCCCCTTGTATAAACCCGAAGGCGTGTGTGTGGATCCCCCCAGTACGCTACTCAACCAACATGACGAGGTGATCCACCAGAACATGCTTCCCGAGTGGGTCTCCAAATATATTTTGTATTGTCTACGGCCTACCGTCATCATTACGGGACACGACCACGAAGGTTGTCGGGTGCAACACACTGTGGTCACTCAGGAAGCCTACCATAGTTACAATCCCCAGTTAGAGACCTGGTGCCATAGCCCTTGGCAACAACTCGAGTCTGGTATCACAGCTATTGACCACTTATTACAACTCTCCATTGTTAATATCCAGCCCTCTGCCCAACCGCTGAATACAGTAGGTGTAAAACGCATTTGGGAAATTTCTCACTACACTGTTCCCGAAATCACCATGCGCTCCATCATGGGTGATTACGGTGGTAACGCCGGGCTGTTTGAAATTACGGCAGTCGAGCCTACCCGCTTTATTTACCATTACCAGGATTGTCCATTAGGTCACCACCTTATCATACGCGTTGTGCTGATAGCGGATATCCTAGTGGGTTCGGCTATATTGGTCATGATCATTTGTTACACGCTTTTACCTACCACGTGGCATCAATTTATGGCGGTGTCCACCGATCCCAAAAAGGAACACTAGTCCTGCTTGGGATGGTTATTTACTCCATATTGGAAAAAAATTATTTAATCTTGTTAGGATTTGGGTAAACTAGACTTTTAATAAACTAAGGATAAACGCTAAACTATGCACTATGGCAAGTATAGGATAATGTATACAAACGATAAACTGTATGATAGCGTTACAAACTCGCTAACCCTCTGTTGATAATACCACTTTTTTCCCATTAAAGCTCTCTTTAACTGGTGCGAGTGTTTTAGTGAATTTGGTTTGCTAGTCGTGTTTTAATTCTATACAAGGCTTCGTGCCTAGTATGTAAGAAACCTTTTTGTTGTCACTTTTCCTTTGCTATACTCTTGCCATTGGGTTTGGAAAGCACACTTCACGTCTATGCCATTGCCTTAATTGGCCTACGCGTTTGATTAGACATTGAATTCGCTGGGGCTGACCCAAGTCCACGGCGAGGAATTGCCCAGGTACTTTTTCCTTCTATACACGACCCAAAGCCAGGGTCGCCATGGATTCGACCACACTACCCTTCATGGACAATGACTCTTGGCGTACCCTTCTTGACGAGGTAAAAACGGAGGATGGATACCAATTGTACCGTCATTTATTACCACCGCAACCCGTGACTCGATTCGGAGTGGACGCAATAGACAGTATACTGTGGTCTATGCCACGCCCCACGGCAATGCCTCCTGTTTGCCACGCGTCGGAGACAATTCGAAGCAGTTTGTATACTTCGGATATGGTGGAACTCGGTGGGTATTCCTCGTCGGCGTTGTTAGCGCTGGTCCATTCCCTAATGAGTCACGCTTTAATCAATTTTCAGGATTTTACCAGTAACTCTCCACGTGCTCCTTCCACAGACGATGTGTATTCGGCAGGAAACACGGTTATTATTTTGGACCTTCAGGGAGATTTCAAGTTTAACCGATTGCGTCGTATCTTGATCAACCAAATCAAGCGTCAGGTCTTGCTCCAGAAGAACCGTACACCACTTATGCCTGGTCCCGGGGACTTGTCGACGGGGGATACCGGGAGTGCTACCCAAAGACTGCCGTCTAGTACCTGGGACGGAGTCTCTGCAGCCCATGCTATGCCGGTAGATTTACAACACCGTGCGGAAATTCTAGCCCAACAATATTTGCGACATCTCCTGGTGATACGTCCCGAATCCACCATGGAACTGATTGCTACCGTGAAACAATTGCCTAGGATACTTGACCGGCATTGGGATTCGTTAACTCAGACAACTCACGTGAATAAGGCGACATCTTTTGGTGTAAGCTCTCCAGGGAGTAATTCATCGACGATGGAATGGACCTTGGCCCACTCGCCCCCGTTCACGCCGCTATTACCTCTAATATCCCAGCGATGCAAATCCGATCTGAACCCTAGTAGTACTACACCGCGGTCTGGCGATAGCTCTTCGGATATTTCCCTCGGTCATCCCACCATGCCGTTTTTTCCTAATCCTGCCCAATTCAAGGAAACGAATTCACACACTCTATCAGGGTCGCCACCATCTACGGTATTACTGATAATACATAATATTTCGGCGTTTTACTGGCTTGACAAACTGGACGGTATGCCTAGTCATAGCAAATCATCGTCCGTGGCGTCGTTAATGACCACCCGGTTATGTTCTTACCTACAGGAATTGCAAAACGAGCTCCCAATGGCGCTGGTGGCCACCAATTATTTTCCGCTACCCCCTCTGCGTAGTACTACCCTGGACGGAACTCGGATAGATCAAGTTCGACCGGGGGACTGGTTTCCCTTTCGTGATCCTACTTATTTGGGCTGGCGGGAGCTAATCCACCAACGTATTCTGGTCACCCACGCTGAATTGAACACTCAGTGCCAATTGGGTGGGTCATTGTTACCGACTCACCACAACCGTTGTATTTCCGATCATAGTCGAGAACAAACCCTGGCGTGTTCGGATGCACCTGAAAGGGTAAGTGCACCTGGTCACTCGTTATGTCACTATCGAGCGTTGTTAGTGGGTACCACGGATTCGGACTATCAGGTTATGCAAATTCGGCACATTTCTCCACGCTTTATACTAGGACCATTTGGCGAAATTCTTACCCTTGCTCAATAGAAACTTTTGAGGGGTTTTTTTTTATTTGCATGTATTGAATAAATTTATCAATAGCGAATTTAATGGAAATGTAATGGGTGATCCCTTTCTGTAACCAAAGGTCATCCGAGCCTGAATTGTGCAGCAATGATCAGAATAACACTACATGTGGGTATTATGTCCAACGCCTCTTAAATATGATAAATCACGGGATACGCTTTAATGTGGCTGGATTGGTTCATTTTTCCTTAAATGCAGCATTCCTCGAATGGAGGCTGCTGTGATATTCCAGCAAAAGTTAGGTACATACGTAAGTTGGCAAAAATCATTCTGAAGAGTTCTCGCGTGATGCTTGGTAATGGCGAGCAATCAGAAAGGCAACATCCAAACTCTGCTCGTAATTCAAACGAGGGTCGCAAAAAGTCCGGTAATTGAGTGATAGATCGTGTGGGGACAATTCCATAGATCCCCCCACGCATTCCGTGACCCGTTCCCCAGTGAGTTCCAAATGGATACCGTTCAGTTTACTGCCCAAACGTTGATGGATAGCGATGGCCTGGGTGATCTCCGACATGATATTATCAAAGTGACGGGTCTTCATACCGGCTTCGGCGGTTTCGGTATTCCCGTGCATCGGGTCACAGGCCCACACCACGACGTGACCGGCTTCACGTACCGCTTCGATGTGCGCTGGGAGATGATCGTTAATTTTCTTGGCACCGTAGCGGGAAATTAGGGTTACTTTGCCGATTTCGTGGTCGGGGTTCACAATATTTAAGAGTCGGACCAACTCTTCCGGTTCTAAACTAGGTCCACACTTGATCCCGATGGGGTTTTGAATACCTCGGAAGTACTCAATATGGGCCCCGTCTAATTGACGGGTGCGATCGCCAATCCACAAAAAGTGAGAGCCCAAGTTGAACCAGCGGGGTGCCTCCTCCTTATCGTCGGTCGACACGGCGCGGGTGAGGGCCTCTTCATATTCCAGTAAGAGCCCCTCGTGGGACATGTACATATCCACGGTGTGCAAAACAGGGTTACCATTGGAATCAGCTCCGATTGTACGCATAAATTCCAAGGATTGTAACAACTGACTCACAATACGTTGGTATTCCTCCCTGACGTGATTATGACGGACATGGGCCAGATCCCAGGCCTTGGGTTGATGCAAATCGGCAAACCCAGCGTTCAACAACGCCCGCACATAATTCAAAGTAGCGGCCGAGTGAAAATAAGCACTTAGTAACCGTTGCGGATCGGGAGTTCGATCACTAGGATCAAACCCGTTCACATTATCTCCCCGGAACGACAAAATTTTCTTACCGTCCACCGTTTCATAGGCACTGGAACGCGGTTTGGCGTACTGACCGGCCATCCGCGCGATACGCACTACGGGCACTCCGGCACCCCAAATCAATACCAAGCTCATTTGCAGCATTACTTTCAGTTTATCGGCAATGGGCTCTTGGGAGCAATAGTCAAACAACTCGGCGCAGTCCCCACCTTGCAACAAAAAGGCCCGACCTAGGGCTACTTCCTTGAGTTGGGCGCGTAATTTAGTCACTTCTTCGGAGCATACTAGTGGGGGCAATCGACGAATCTTTTCCAGTACTTTTGTGAACTCTTCCTGATCGGGAAAGGTAACCTCTTGTTTAATGGGTCGTTGCGCCCACGAATGCGGTGTCCAGCTGGCCATGTCGACAGGTGAGCAACGTAGTGATGCGTGGATCGGAGTAAATAAAGAGTGGATCGTACTCACCAAGAGGTTAAGAACTGGACCGATCAAAGGTCAATGCAGAACTAAACGTTGGAGGGGAAAAATTAAAATGGTACTTAGTAGTACAGTAAATGCCGAGCTTGGTGTAGTACAGGAAGGTCAGTAAGAGAAGCCGTTTAATAAAAATAACTAACGGCCACGTTGGGTAAAACTAGTGAGAGGGAGATTGTGCTGTAAAATAATCCGAGAAAATCGGACGAATGGGAATCACAGCCAGATTTTATAGACCGCATGTGGTATTACGCATGATTGGGCCTGGATATCATTTTCGGCATTAAATCCAATTGAGGCAGCCGGAGGTGAAAAAGGATAACCACTTAACACTGCCCTAACCCCTGTCCCTAGCAGAAATAGATGTGTGGAGTTAGCCATGCTGAGTCATGCATATGTCGAGATGACCAATCAAAAGTGAAGCCACATTGGTTACATGCTCGGAGGTAAGGCGTTATTAAACTGCATTAAAAAAGTGAGCTGCTTCACGTAAATTTCATAACTTGTTATAGTAGACACTGCTGTACGATTATATGTTATTAAGCAACCACGCTGCAGGAGTTCGACCTCCTGCTTATTAGACAAAACATTGTCGGGATACGAAGGTCCTACTCACGACTGCCAAGTTCAGCTGCATTAATTTCAATCCTTTGTCTACCCAGCTCGCTTCTGTCGTACCCCACATTCATTTGGATGTTGATATTGTTTATTAGCATATAATACTTTCACTAGAAATGAACCCTCTGCATTCTCTTCTACCCTCCATTCTGTTACCGAAAAAAGGAACTGGTATTAGGTTATATGAGTTGCTATCCACTCCATACCTTCCAAAAGGCCATCACCTTTAACTGCCGAACAAGCCTGGATATGCCATTGTCGGTTCTTGACGCTAGTCAGTCCCAGAAGGTTGGAGATTTGTACAGCCGTAAGGGCAGATTCCATATCTTGCTTGTTGGCGTATATGAGTACCGGGGCATTCGCAGTGTTCTCGTCGCGCAGCATCCGGTAAAGTTCGCGTTTCGCAATATGTAACCGGTCTGGGTCGGCACTATCAATGACCACAATGACGGCCTTGGTATCACAGTAATAAGTAGACCAGGTGGCACGTAGGGCGTCCTGTCCTCCGACATCCCATACTAAAAATTTCAGATTCCGAAACCGCACTTCCTAAACTCGTGATGCGTCATTAGTCACCGACCAATGTCAAAAAAAAAGAGAGGAAAGCAAGCGTATGGGGGAAGGTTAGGGTCTGTCTTGCAAAGGATTGTCATGTTGGTACTGAACATTACTTGACAGTGTAATCAAAAGTAAGAGTAGATAATATCATCAACCTATACTTACCTCTACATTACTTCCAATAGTGGGGGTTGTTTCCACCACTTCGTTCATCATACTGACATGTTTGGACCATAGGTATCAGCGTCAAAAAGAGCAAGTGAAAAGGCCGGTGAATCAAATCCGCAGTTTTAAGACGAATTCAATACAGAGTTACACAACACGCTGTAAAATATATATAAACTGGGATTAGTTTGTCGATTGAAACATCCAACGGCATGGGTAGTGTAGGGTACCAGGCGTAAGACACAATGCCTTGGTTAACCCGTTACATAATTTCCTCGAATATGTATACTTACAGCTTATACAGAATGGTAGTTTTGCCGGCATTGTCAAGTCCGATAATCACGAGCTTGTGGTTGCTCGCTCCGAAAAGTCGCCATATTTTTGAAGCCAATAATCCCATGGTATATAAGTCCAAGTGAATATTGTTGAAGGATATCTTTCTATATCCAATGGCAGAGTTACGCAAGGCTAATGGGAAAGAGATAAAACACTACTAGAATCAAGACGAGCGGGATGGTCGGAATTCACGAAAAGGGAAATTCAAGGCGGACCCGATTAGACGATTCAAATAGCATGAAAAAAAAACGATGCAAGGAAGGGGGGAGGGAGGTCACAAAGTCACAACATGTTGTCCTGGTCGAGTTAGAAATTACAAAACGAAAACAGTCCTGTCTTACAAGTACAAAAGAAGAGCCCGTCTCTTTCCGTCAGGCTTGAATGTCAAGGATAAATTTACAGTTTTCTTTGTTACTGTGTATTCGGAAATTGGCCCCAAACTCATCACCACCAGAGGGCGATTGTGGGTCCGTACCTAATGACGTAATGCAAACCTGCTCCATAAGAATTAGGATGGAATAATATGGGAATGAATAACAAATGAACCATGTGGGCAATTATTTTACAACTTTATAGCAGAAAATCCGCCAGAGTTGAATGGTTTTTTTTTACAGAAACCTAATGGTTAAATAGTTATTGACACATCTTTGCTCCGGATCACTATAAGTTTGCCAAATTACCCACCCTTAAGGTTGATATTCTAGAAAGGTTGGAAGGGGGGAGATACCGGGTATGACATCCTTATGAAAGTAGCAATTTATTGCATGTATACCTTTGAGGAGGAAGGAGAGAGTGGCACACAAGGTGGATGGTAAAGCTGTCCTTAAGGATTCTCTGTTTATAGTAAGAATAAAGCACATCGGGCCTTGACATCCATTTCGGCAGTCCAAATTAACTGGAACCTACCACTGTGACCATTTTTCAAAGTCCAAACAATGCATTTCATGGTGGAAGCTACCAGGATCTAGTCTGTGTGTGCCTTGCTGAGACTAGCACGTGGTATACAAATTAGGGCAGTTTTCTGTGGATCCAATTTGAACAGATTTAGCTGGAAGAGTGTTATAAAGATTACATTGTCACTAGGTGTGAGAATTCTTCCTTCCCCATCCCCTGCCATTAAAAAGGATGATGTGTAACAGCAGTGATCCATGTTTTCCCTCTTCTTCGAAAAATGGATGACAATGTAAAAAAAAAGTGACCCAGCATTGGATAAGGGGAGTTGAATAGATAAGTGGGTACTCTTGTAAATGATGCTGACTGGTTGGTGGCTGGCATCCTGTGTTCAACATGATGACATAAATCAATATACTCAGTGCAAAAATGCCATTTTCCACCATGAAAAACAACAGATCAAACAAAAGATCAAGTCCCATATATAAATTTGGTTTTCGAATTCGACACTGGCCACAGCTACAGGGCTGTTGTGCGTGGCACACCAGTGTAGAGGGGTGTGGTGGTGTACCCACTTGTGAAACAACTTCATTTCTGATGGTGGAGCTGTATGAGTATTTTGGAAGGAGGCATAATGATTTGGTTCCAGTTACCTTTTGGTCCAGCTTATACCACCCAGAGGTTTTTCTGACAGCCCTACCCTTCTGATGGGATACTCCCCTTGCTTTTTTGGAAACCTGTTACGCTGGCTGAAATGGAAGACTCACACACAGCATAGATACCATTTAAAACCTCCCAAGACACTATTAAGCACATTGGTTGCCCAGGGCAGATATACATTTTAAAGAGTTGGGTGATATTTTTTTGACTATATAGAGATTCGGAGCACAAAATGTACCAACTATCAGTCTTTGGTTATGTTCGAGGAATAGGCGTAAATTGGTGTGGCTGTTTTCTCCTTTTCTTTGTGCTATTACCCCTCTTCAGTTGAAACAAATACGTCTTGGTTTT
>JAOPJG010001037.1:0-13587 GCA_027478255.1 Dispira simplex | reverse complement strand
CGGGCCTCCGTTTTTCCTACGTATCTTTATTTCGTTACTGTTTTATTGCTATTATCCTTCTTTCCACTCTCTTTTTTTATTATTATCTCTGTTTTCCATTTCGTTTAGTTGGAGAGGTTTTCTTGAGAGTGGTCAGTGCGCTTATCTGTTACTTTTGGTTGCGTTCAACCTAAACCGAGTTTTTTTTCATTTTTTTTTAAAAAAAGTGGCTCTGAAACCCTTGTACATAAATAACACTCACCCATAGTAATGACCTATTTTGACCCTGTTCGAGGTAATCGTCCCTCTGCCTCTTCCCGTCCGAGCTTGTCTTCATACGCTGCCCATCGTTACCGAGTGGATGAACCTCCGCCGGGTTCAGGTCGGGCTTTTGGTCCAGGAGATACAGAGTATACTACCGCTACGTGGTCTCCACGCACTGCGCAGTCTCCGAAGGTGGCAACGGGGGTTCTGTACGGCGGGGTAGGACCTGGTGAGCTGGTCCAGACCAGCCAGGGTAACACAAACGTCCTTGGAACCGGACCAGGAACTGCACTGGGTCAACCGGAAGGAAAGGTTAGTTTAGGACACACTAAAGAGGGGGTCCCGAGTCTGCAGTGTGAAACGTGTGGGAATCGTTATGCGCAGGTCCAGGAGCTGCGGGCTCACCGTTGGGAACACACACCCGAGTGGAGTTATAGTGGTCAGTTTGCCACCACTGTTCACTCGCGGGTAGAGTTACTCGAAGCGGCGCAGGTGCTTCATGGGTTCCGTACCTCGCCGACCAGTCCTGTACGCATGGCCCAGTCTTCTAGTCAACCTCGGCTGGACTATTCCCCTGTATCCCCACCCCCGGGAACCACCACGAGTACTCTGGCCAACGTGGCTTCCACGCCCATAGCAGTTGAGGATACTCCCCAACACACTCTTACTCAGCCTAAACCCTATGAGTACCCTACCACTGCTGCTTACCAGTCATTGTGTGCCTCGGATTCTCCTTATTCGACCAAATCTTTGCATTACCATTCACCTCCACCTGACCGGCGACGACCAAAGGACCCTTTTACCTACCGTCAACGTGTTCCTGGTGGAGGCGATCCCTATCGGTCAACTCATCGGACGGATTTTCCCATTCAGCCACTACCCTCTCATCACTTGTCGTACCCTTACACAGAGCCCTATCGGTATGGATAAATATATCACTTTTGTGTGAAAAGTGCTGGTAAATCCCTTTCCTGTAGGTGCTTCCGAGTGGGTATTTTATTATCGGTGGGTTTCCGTGTTCCCTTTCTTTTTTTTTTAAAAAAAAGGAATCCCAAGTTATCAAGAGCTTGGCCAACTTTCCCAATAACCAGTAATCAAAGGAGGCAATGCTTTATTTACATAGGGATGCCTATTTATCATGTTCTAGTCAAGACATAGGAGCACATTCGAGTTATGAATGTAGAGTTGGAGAGGATGCACGCATATGCTATTTTTTTTATCAGCTATACTTCCTGTCGTGTCCCGGTAGACAACGAAAGGCGAAAAGTATCGAAAGCCCATAATGAATGATGGATATGATCTTTTAAAAGAATGACGTTATTTTATCTACTTTTTGTTTCTTTTTTTTTATTCTGTGTGGTGCGTTCATAAGTGTATTTGTACAATGATGGTTCGGTTCCTCTAATAAAACTACTGCTTTGGATATGTGTTTATGTTGATATGTCGTGTGTAATACTAAAGGATCTCACACACACACACACTTTGTTTCTGTGTCACCCAGGTAAATTTTTGTTATCCCATCGTGGGAATGATGACGAGGAGGGCTTCAGATGGCTCCACCCTACTCTACCACGCTGGAGTTTCTAATACTATTGTCAGTTCCACGAAAGTCGGGGTAAACAGGTCTATATTTCTCTTATTATTGTTCGTGACAAATTCAACAACTCTTTCTTTGCCAGAACAATACCAGTTTCTTTTCATTCAAGGCCCACGCTCCGGTTACAAATGCAGTTCATTGTGCCTTGCTGGTAATTCGGTCTCACCTTACCTTCCTTCCCCCCCCTATTCCGTCCCCTTTCCCATATGGCCGATTCAAACCAGCAACCCGATAGTCCATTGGACGGTCTGCTACAATGCCAAACCACCCTCCAAAACCACTGGTCGTCATCCCAACGCGTTATTCTGGCCAGTCTCTGTATACAATGTGCCCGTTCCCTATCCTGCGTTACCTTAGCCCCAACGGACGACCCGGAAACCCAACGCTGGCTAACCACCTTTAGTCAAATGGTCAGTAATTGGTTAGGTTTAGATGATATCGACCCCAACCTTTTCCCCCAATTGGGTACTTCCGAAGAATCCCAGGAACAACTCAAAGTAATTGCCCAATGTGTCCAACAAACCTTGGAAGTGACGGCGGAGTGGGTAACGGTGGAAACGGTATTACTCAATGTGTTATTTATTGCCCTGGGGTTTTCGAAACTACCCGACCTTTTAGACTCCGACGTGGGTAATTCCAGTACCGTTGGTCAGAATCCTATTGTGGAACCTCGTCCTGGGAATTCGAGTTTTACTACCGGTGTCAATTCTTTGAATGAGCCTGCAGCCACCGTATTCGATATTGCGGATGATGAATTCGACCTTGATTATGCCCTCACTCCGGTGTTACCCAACTCTCGACCTATGGTACCACTTCCGGAAACCTCGGCTCTGCATTATGATGCTCGGTCTCGGGCGGTGGTGTTCCAAGTGGCGAGTACCCTTGGAGTGACCGATCAAGGCACCGTACTCGATTTGGAAAAATTGATTGCTCAAGCGGTATATTTTACTTTGGAATTTACTGATCCTTTGGTTGCCACCGAGGCTCCCATACCATCACAAGGGGTCGCCAATTGGCAAGCTCGAGCGCAACAAGCGGTGGCAAATGATAATGCTAAAAATAGGTTCTGGCGGTATGTGGCTACTGGCACCGCTACTGCCTTGGGTGCCGCGGCTATTGGGTTGACCGCAGGACTTGCTACTCCGTTGGTCATTGCGGGATTGGGAGCGTTGAGTATTAGTAGTTTTGCCTTTTTATCTACTGCCGGTGGGGTGGCTCTTATCTCCTCATTATTTGGACTGGCTGGTGGTGGGCTAACTGGTAAGTTTTTTTTTTTGTGAGTTGTTAGACTCGCCTTTTTCTTTTTGTATTCGGCATTGAAGTAGTGAGCGGGTTAATTTTCTGACTTGTGGTCTCATAAACTTGAGCTATCATCGTGAGATTTAATATTGAATGAGTAAGAAAAGCATTCCGTTATCAGGTTCGTTACCTTGGTCTGTAGCATCGTCGGGACGTACACGTGGTAATTAATACATAACTAACCACTGACCCTATATTCGTTGTTTGTTGCACATTGTATACTCAGGATACCGGATGAACCGTCGAGTCAAGGGTCTATCCGAGTTTTCCTTTTCGGAGTTGTTTACCGAGGACGAGCGATTGCCCGTACCATCCCTAGTGTCCACCATTTTGGTACCGGGGTTTCTCACCAATCCGGACGATATCCTAAACCTTTGGCGACCCTTTTTTGATACTCAGCGTAACCGTCTAGATTACTACGTGCTGCGATACGATCCAGATATATTGCTGAACGTAGGGAATGCGTTTAACCAGTTATTAAGCCAAGAAGCGGTAACATTTGCCGCGGGTCAAGTCGTTCAGCAAACCGTATTGGCCACGCTAGTCTCGGCATTGGCCTGGCCCCTGGTGATACTCAAGTTTGGACAACTTATTGATAACCCTTGGGCGTTGGGCCTAGCCCGGGCCAAACGGGCGGGTTGCATCCTGGCCGAAGTGTTGTGGTCCAGGGCGCAAGGTCAGCGTCCTACTTTGTTGGTGGGGTACTCGTTAGGAGCACTAGTTATTTATTATTGTTTGGTAGAATTGGCCGCCCGAGGGGGGCACGGTTTAGTGGACACGGTAGTGTTGTTGGGGGGACCCTTTCAGGGTAACCACCGTTTGTGTTGGACGGGTATTCGTCAGGTTGTCAGTCGTCGTATCATCAATGGGTATTCTCGTACCGATTGGTTACTCGGTTACCTTTATCGGATACAGGCTCTACGGTTTCATATGGCCGGTTTGTCGGGAATTGAAGTGGGTGGTAATATTTCGGTTCCTTTGGGTTCCCAGGGTTCACCCGTGGGTCCAACGCCCGATTCTGACACTCAAGACCGTGCTTTAGAAATAACTTCTCAAACCAAGGAATCCCTTTGGGATTATTCATCCCCTGCTAGCACTTTCAGTACTAAAAGCGAAAAACAACCAATGTCCCCACCTGTCTCTTCCCTCGAATCCCATACGGTGGACGACCTGGGCATCGAAAATGTTGATTTATCCGATATCGTTACTTGTCACTCTGACTACGCAAAGGAGCTTTCCAATATTTTACAGCGTTTACAACTATTTTGAAGGGAGACTGTACGATTTTTTTTAAAAAGATGCGTGACATGATTTTTGGTACTGTAGGATTTTTGTACAATAGTCTAATGTTAAATTATTCGTTCTGCAATCCTGGGGAGTAGACAATGACTAGACACATGGACGTGGTAAACTCTAACCGTGTGTGCTCTTCGTCTCTGGTAAGTGTGAATAGTTTGCCACCACGGTTGAGGAATACGGCCAGTCACCAGCACCAGTTGTAGAAATCCCCAGCTATAACCTGTATTGTACAGTATAGCGAGGATGAATAATTACTGCACCTAAAATAATGAAAATCAAAAAGACCATCGTTGCTTATATTGGGGGGGGGGGTTTTAAAAAAGAAAAAAAAACCAACTTTCAGGCAGATCCAGGATATCTAGGTAGTGCCAACCACAGCGAGCCAATGTCGGCCCAAGTTCAACAGCACAGGGAGGTCCAGAGCAGAACAAGGGGCCTGTTAGCTGGATAAAATTATTGCCCATCCTATTTATAAAGCCACCAGAGGGATGTGGGGTTAATCGAAATTTTCACTCCTTTCGCCACAACAATATAAATTTATACTAGCATGTAGTGAAATGTGTAAAAAAAAATTCGGCATTATTTTCCTACTACAATGCTCTCAGGGTCACTTTTATTTCGGATATCCCTATGCTTTTTTTGGCGTGTACTATAGTCAACCAATAAACACTCAAACAAGGCACCATGGCCAATATTTTTGCCGAGGTTCTTGTGCGATGTTCCAGGCTCATTTTCATTAGTTGAACGAAGCAGATGCATCCAGCGAGGTCTTCAATGATACATAGAGAATTCTCGGACAACATTATCCCTTTCCTTCGAACCGCCTAAAATAAAAACCGCACTTCATTACTTTTTTCGTCCCAAGGAATGTTGGGGAAGAATACGGGCTACCCTTTGCTTTGTGATGCAGTCGCTCCGGGCGATGATAGGAAGTGCATACTCTCATTGTGTAACCAGCCTTGAATGATAAAAAGAGTCCTGGTCGCCAATTTTGTTTTTTTTTAATCCCTTCACCGGCCCGCCAGCCTTCAATTCTCAGGGCACAGTTTGGGCGATTTTAGTTGAATATCCCTGCTTTAAAATTTTTTTTCACCGTTGGTTTCGTAACGCTCTATTTCTATAAGATGGCCCAAGTGCGTTTCTCCCTCGGACTAGGCAAGGTCATTTTGGCTGTTTGCCTATTTACGGCCGCTGTGTACCTGGTTTTTCTTTACAATTTTTTAAACCTCAACTGGATACTTGGTGAACGGGGCGGAGTTGCCCCGAAACATCTGGTTCCCCGCGCCAAGAAATCCATCACCGAGGTAAAATCCCGCGTAATGGATATCGTCACCCCTGAAGCCACCCCTGTGGAAGAGCCATTGGAACGACGGGCCAATGCGTGCTTTGTGGTTTTGGTCCGTAATGAAGAGTTGATTGACATGGTTACTACTGTTTTAAGCCTTGAAAAGAAATTTAACAGCAAGTACAAGTATTCCTATGTTTTCCTTAACGACAAACCCTTTACTGAGATGTTTAAAAATACCATTCGACTCATGACCAAGTCTAACGTGACGTTTGGTCTCGTACCCAAGGAACACTGGAGTTATCCATCGTGGATAAACCAAACTCTGGCCGCGGAAACCAGGGAAAATATGCGGAATATCATATATGGGGACAGTGAATCTTATCGTCACATGTGTCGGTATCAGTCGGGTTTCTTCTTCCGTCATCCGTTGCTCGAATCCTACGAGTATTACTGGCGGGTGGAACCCGGTGTAAAATTTCTCTGTGATATTGACTATGATCCGTTTTTATACCTCAAGGACAACGATCTGCAGTACGGGTTCACCATTTCTCTCACAGAAATTATGGAAACCGTTCCTACCCTGTGGAGTACCACCAAGGAATTTATGCGGAAACATCCCGAATACGTAAACAATCGGAACATGTTATCCTGGGTAACGGATCGTAGTTTTCAAGAGTACAACGGATGTCACTTTTGGTCCAATTTCGAAATCGCTAGTTTCCAATGGCTCCGTTCCGAAAAATACTTGGCCTATTTCGATTATTTGGACCAGGCCGGTGGTTACTTTTACGAAAGGTGGGGTGATGCCCCGGTACATTCGTTGGCCCTTTCCATGTTTCTACCTCCGGAGCAGGTCCACTGGTTTAGTGATATTGGCTATTTTCACTCTCCTTTCACCAACTGTCCTATTGATCCTGTGGTCAACCTTAAAAAATGTCAATGTGACCCCGACACTAGCCTTTATTTCAGCGGGCAATCGTGTACCAAAGAGTTTTTGCTGGTGGATCGTAAGCCTACAATCTCATTACATGATGCAAAGCCGTTGGTGGTGGTTGATCGTAAACCTGAGAATTCATTGGACAGTGTGAAAGAGTGACCTCCTGCAAAGAGTAGGAAGCCTACAGGTCATATTTTTTTGGGGGGGCCCATAGAGCAGCTTTTCTTTTGATATGGATCCCGAATTTCTTCACTTATTCACCGGCGGTTCTCATGTATAAAATACCTGAGATAAAGGCTTTACATGTCGGCTTTACTACGATGATGATGATGATGATGATATTACTATTTTCGTAAGTGAGCATTCAAGAGTGAATAATCATTATTAAAGCGTATCTAGATAAGAAGCAGAGTGAATGAATATTGTAAACTGTATCTTAAATAGACCATCATGAAAAATGTCATTGAATGGAATGGAAACGGAAAATTAGTATATTATCAATTGGCATCTGAATGTCAATCATTACATGGCTATACTTTTCGAGGATACAGAACTCTGCTTATTTTGGTTCAACAGTGATCTAGACGGGGATAGTCGGACCGAGCAAAATCAAAAATACCAGGTTTACCTAATTCGCTTCTATCCTCACAACCCATCTACATTGCAATCGTGCAGCTTATACAAACCATCTCATGCGAAGGCCCCATGTTCCTAGGAAGGGGGAAAAAGCGACCGGGGACGACGGTCTGACACCAGACAGTTCTTATTATCATACGATAAGTAAAGTTTTAATTCGTTGTTACAGCATTACTTTGTAGGGGCTTCAAGGACTTGTACGTCGCTGTTAAGATCCACTTTGAGTTCAGGACATTTTAGGTCGAACAAGTCTTTGATTGAGCCCTTTTATTACGTTTATGTCAGTATCATACTTTGGGGAAACAGTTACAAATTCAAAATTTTAACTTGTAAATGTAGATGTGACAACTATTAGGAAAGCAATGGCCACCTTGCATACATGACGCTATGAAAGGTCCAGGGTGGCAAGAGCGACTACTCAGTACAATAATGTTAGATGCAAGATAAAGTAATTGCTCTATCAAATACCCGTCGAAGAACGTTGGCATAGTTTCATTTTATCTACACCCGTAAGGTAATTCAGGGTCCTATTTAAGTAATTACGATCTAACCCCTCTTATCATTGACTCCCCTTATTAGCATTCCAGTTAATTTACTCGACATATTTCTTGCATCTCAGTCCATAAGCTTGCATAAGCTAACCAAGGTTATATGTCGTAAACCCTGACCTTTTTTTTTCTGTTTTGTTTCACTGTGCTGTAGTGGTGTTTTTAACCGAACAACTTTGCACGAAAAGTATTCAACAGGTAATGTCGTATTTACATTTAAAAAGTAGAGTAAGTGATATTTACTATGAAACCAACAGTGACAGGTATTAGCAAGGAACCAGATATCTACTAGGGAAAAAAAAACCAGCACTGATAAAGTACAATAATGAACACCGTTTTCCAACAATAACGAAAAAAAATGGAACTAACAATCAATACCAGCCGGCGAATGGATATTTATAAAAACACCACGACGTGGTTTAATGAAACCGGAGAGTATACTACGGGTGCTCTTTATCATAAGTCGTAGGTTTAAGATCCGATTCAGGGAATTCCTCGTCTTCAGCATACTCTTTAATTTTCCATACCACGGGCAACATAAGCGGAATGCAGGCCGTCAGCAATGCCCAATTTACGATAAATTGGGTCATGAAAGGGGTACCCACAGCATCGATACGCCAAGAAATAGCGCCACCGGCGGACTGGATACCCTTGTAATATCCAGCGTACCGCGATAGTTTGGTGGGATCTTTGGAAAGGGTACCCATAAGCCAGTAGCAATAAGTTTGGAAAACGGCGTCCATCAGACCGTAAAAGAGAAACAAGAAAAACGGACCCAGGAAACGGCTACCACTGGTAAAATCGATGGTATTGTGAGGATTAAACTTGGCAGTATCAGGTGTCTCACGGGTGTATTGCATCTGTAGGAACAGCCCACCTAACCAGACCGCGGTAAATCCGACAAAGGTCACGGCGAGTCCTAGAATACCTCGCTTACGACGATCGTAACGTTGGTTGTCCATGAACATACCGAAGAGAAAGGCGCCCATCATCTGTGCCGCCCAGTACATAGCGGTGTTCAAGCCCCGGGTTCGTAAATTGAAGAGTACACCGTTGATACAATTAAATTGGTAAGTGTAGAAGAAATTGGTCGTAAAGAACGCCGGGGTCAAGATCAGCATCCATTTGTTGGTAAAGAGTTTGAGGATCAGCACTGCTTCCTTGAAGACATTGGGCTGTTTGATCATTTCGACGTGAGACCCGTCGTCACGAATAACTTTGGTAGGGGGCGCAAGCACGAATCCCAAACAGGCTCCGACAACTTCCACGACCAGGAAACCAATATAGGTACCATCCCCTACCGCACCCGAGGTTTTATTAAAGTTCTGACCAAAGGGAATAAAACCGCCCAACACACCACCCAGGTTGAAAATGACCCAGAATATCCCGATGTAGGTACCTTTGCGGTTATTCGTAGGGTAAGACATCATAATGGCACCCTGGGCCGCCCAGAGTAGACCGGCACCCACCCCGAGGATTCCGCCTGAAGCGATGGTAAATGCAGGTTCTTGTGTATGGTTGTAATGCAAGAACGAGCCAGAGTACAGAGCGAAGGTGAGACCGCCGAGGAAGATGGTGATACGGGGACCCAGAATATTATTGATACCACCCCCCAGGATGCCGAATATCGCAAAGGTGGTATACAGGGCGACGTTAGCGTTGGAAGCGGTACTGTCGTCAACTTGACCACCGCCACCCATCCCGTTCAGGGCGTTGAACATACCCGGACAGCAAAAGCATATCAGACCCAGAATAATAATCTGGGTCATGGAGCTGTAGTAAAAATGTGCCATGATCGATAGCTTATTCTACGCCAAAGCGGGACGTGCTCCCAAAAAAAAAGTAAAAATTCCAAGGGACAAGGGATAAATTTAGAAAATAAAGCCCTAATTGTCACAGGCCACGTCGATAATAAATGAATGTAGGTCGCACAAGGGAGTTGAAACTGAATGAATAACAACTCTGTGAGGGAGAGACCACGAACAATTTAAGTAGAGCTCAACTTCGAATTGCCAACAGTATAGCGCAAGTTTTTTTTCACACTCGATTGCCGAGGGGGAAATATATAAAAAGAAGAAAAATGTGATAAGATCAGCCAAGGTGCAGGAAGCAGACACACAGTGGGTCAGCGCCACTACAGGAGGACCAGGAGCGTGGAAAAACAGTGGGATAGAGAGAGAGTGTGTGTGTGTGTGTTGTATCAAAACTTTTATCGTAACGGGTGATAAAAAGTGGGGTGGTATTAAGAAATGTAGTCGAGGATATACCTATCAAGAGAAGTAATAAAAATACTAGCACGACATAGTTATTCACTGGACAAGTACTGATGTATTCTTACAATAAACGAAAACAGAGAATAACAGTAAAGCCCTGAAAGACCAAGTGACTATGAATGATACCACAACTATAGAAAGTAGGAAGAGAGGGGGGGGATCGGTACATTTCTTCGTTACTAATAAAAAACTAGTCACATTGCAAGAGATAAGCAGAAAGAGGTGGAACAGAAGGAGTTTAAATAAGATCACGGAAACGCATGGGTTTAAAGAGATACAGAGAGTGGGAGAGAGGAGTTTCTTTGAGTGAAAAAAAATCATGCGGCACTGACTCTATGCAGTTCCTTTCCCCTTTTTCTGGAGGGTGTACCTAAGGAAGAGCATTCGGGATGCCACAGTTGTCAATCAGCACCCCTTTTTCCCTTACTCGCATTCATTTTGTTATTATTTTTATATAATATCGAAAATGGGCTATCGGGATTGCCCCCCCCTCCTTCGGAACCACACGCCGACGAGGGGTTAGTGCGCCACAACTGCTAAAACAGGAAAAAAAGAAAGGACCCCCCCTCCTTTGCACAGTACCATCCGCCACAACCGTATAGAGATGCGCAGGCTCGTTGCATATTGAAATAAACAGTGTTGCATCATTTTTTGTGGGCCAGCACCGGCAGTCATGGCAATAGTGGGGAATATATTGGGGTTTCCTTTTTCTTTTTTAGTCTGCTCCCTCTGAATTGGGCCGAATATAACCCCAAGTAAGTTTTCGGGGTTGGTTCGGAAAAGAGTACCTTTTTGACATGGCCATAGCTAAGAAGAGTCTATTGGACCCAAACCTCGGAAATACAGGATTCAGAATAAAGCATGGGGAGAAGAACAAGCTTCTCAAGAACAACATAGGTTCCCTTGCTAAGCTAGAGTCGAGAGGGGCAAGGGTTGATCTTTGACTGTACATCCTTAAGACTATACAACAGGGTTTAGTGTTAGCCTTTTTACTTTACCAACGGAGATGAGCTTATCAGGCTTAACGAGTTGCTGCACGCTGAATGTGAATGATTGGGCATAGCGACTCTTGTCGCAGTTAAATTGGGGAGGGGGTCCTGTCATGTGTTTTTCTATTACTCCCAGTGCAGTATGGGCTGTCCTGTCAGTACCACCCGAACACTGTGGACAAGTGCTAAGTACTTCCACAAAGAATGAAGAAAAAAAGGAGGGAAAAGGGTAACATAAAAAGAAGCAAGTAATTTAGAATGTAGCAAAACTGGGGGGTGGAAAATGGGTTTTTCAGACATTACGAAAAGAGAGCTATTGCACAGGGAAAGGGCTTTATTTGATAGATGTCCCCTGGCTCACCCATTTCCCCACCTACAGACGGGTTAAACCCCTTAATAAAAGCCCATACGGGTGAGCCGACGGTTTCTAATCACAAGGCGATACAGGCACCCATAGGACACTGCCCCTTACGTTACACTAGGTCTGTCCGTTTGTTGGTACTCTGTGGACGTTGCGACTTCAACGCTGCCTTCCATTTCTCTTGGTATGGCTCGGGGACTAGCTAACTCCTCCCCCTTCGCTTACCCTGTCTGAGATTGGGTGACCCCACCTTCAAATTATGTATCCTAAACGTCAATGTAGCACCCATGTCTACTTTTTTTTTTGCTCAGTTGTCTTGGTGGGTTTGCGTTAAATTCATTCTGTACCAAGATAATGCTCCGGAATAAATTAGAATAGAGTCGTGTCCCCCCTGACTATTAGCAATATTCTCTATCCCGTTTACTGAAAAATCTGGGCCTTCCATGACGAGGACTGTACGACGCGATTATGTCATAGATAAGGGAGTTGGTTCAGGTCAGTGGATAACTTTATTCATTGTTATAAAGGGTTCCGGGCTGTAAATTCCGATTACGGAGGCGTCATTTTATACTATTCGAATACGCGGACCAAAGTATATTTTGACGTTTCCTTTTTTGAGCAGGATGAAGAAGAAATGAAAAAGGGGTAAAGGAGTAGAAGGACCGGCGAAAGATACGAAATCGTCGTGAACTATTGAAAAAAATGGTCGAAAAGGAAGTGAGACCAACCCTCACTACACCTCATGACGTAGAAATGGGGTGCGGGGGTTCCACATACAGCAAATATTCACCAATGATCAAGCCACTAGGGTCGGGTTCCAAATTGGTGATTTTATGATTCTGTAGCCATTGCCAATCGAAGTTGCGAACCGGGAATCTACACTGTGGGTAGATGCTTGTGATTGATATACCCATGAGGAAGCATACACTGGTGATCACCATGGCAAGGTCTGCACCGACTACAACGGATGGTATAGGGGTCGAATTGGGTTATCTATTTTCCCACTCATGGCATAAGTTTAAAAAAAAATGTCACTAAAGTAATGGTCACCCGATGTCCTTCTTTGGTGGGGGCATCTAAGGATGATTCTCACCGCATTCGACACTTGCGAGCGCCAGCGAACCCCTGTTCATCTTTCACCTCTGTATCATTAGCAAAATTTGGCATAGGAATGCTAAATAAACGTTTGACAAGTACTGGTTGTTCATGTTCTTATGCTTGGATCGGTCAATCTACCGGGTTTTCCAAGGTTATTCTTCGACTAGCAGAGCAAAGGAATAGAGTGTGTGATAAAAATTTGATGATATCCATCCTAGCGAATTTTTTTTCACTGTACATTTGCACTAGTACGGTTAAAAGAGTAAGTGGACCTGGCGAAAAAAAAATCAGTGAATCCTTTAGCAGTGGGGGTTCACTCTGTACACCAATAATGTCGTGTATTACTTCATCACCACTATCTACTGTCTTTTTCCCAATGAAGAAAATCTCAGTGCTTTGGTGATTATTAGTTTCAAAAATAAAAGCTAATCTCTTACTAATATTCTTCTGCTAGTAAGTAGTTTGTTGTCAGTTATGAATTGCCCTATAGTAAAAAAAGCAATGAGAAAACTACCCTATTTGGAACATTGGATATGAAGCCTGGGAAAAAGAGAAACGAGAAGGACAAAGTGACTGGGGGAAAATAATGCACCGCCTTGAAAACAAATTCTAGAAATATATGGTAGTGGGCATGTAAAAATGGATAAGTCACCAGGTCATTGTTTTGTAGGGTGGCTTATACCATGCCTCCTACCATTACATTAGAATCATCCAATACCAACAGTTGTATGACCCAACCCTATCCCTATTTCCCTGCTATGTCAACCCTAGTCATAGAGTAGAGCTATGACTTGTCCTGATAGCATTTCGAGTGTTGTGGAGACAAGGGACTCTTCACCTTATCCAAGAGGTGGGATAGTATCAGGGTCCATAGCTGAAATACAGTGGGAATTATTTTTCAGACTGTGGGGAGATAAAAACATGGCCAGATTTAAGAACCTTGTGTAGTGCCGGCCTAGGGACGGCAGCGAAGGAACCCGTTTGTACCATCGTCAAAAGCCTGACTTCCACAAATTGTA
>JAOPJG010001036.1:0-13626 GCA_027478255.1 Dispira simplex | reverse complement strand
CAAAAAAGTCACGTGATTTATTTCAACCTAAAATCGGCGGATTTTTCTCTATATAGTCGAAAAAAAGCTACCCATATGTCAATGTAGTAAGTTGGAAAAAGGTTTGTATGCCCTACCTCTACCCTTTTTTTAGCCCTAAATCTAAGACGGGCTTAAAAGAGGTAAGTTTCCTTTTAATAATGTTTCAAACGAGTTTATACATCCTCCCCCAGGCCTTTACCCCTGACATCCGTATATCCTAGCTAAGACGTGGCCCCTACTAACCCCTCTTTGGTCACTCGATTCAATCCAGCTTGGCAACTGGTTTCGGGTACTAATTATAAAGCGTATATTTTTGGTTTCTAGGGTACCGAAGTTGTCTCGGATGACATTAAGTTGGATTATCTTGGTATATTTTCATATAGTCAATTTCACCTACCGCTTTTATCAGAACTTGTCGTATACCCATTCGTATATTAACTCAGAATCATCCTTGTAGTGACCGATACGTTCCTTGTTTTCATAAAACCAAGAAATTAAAATAAAGCCGACATCTTGTTTTCGTTTGTCGGTGCAGCACTGTCATGCAACGTTATGGTATTGAAACTGGCCCTTCTCTAATAGTGCCCTCCTTACCAATTTCTTTGGCTCTCCAAGGCAAAGATTGAACTGTGTCGTCACAGTCGCGTTGGAGATTTAGCGAGATAGTTAGGTTTATTTCCTTTGCCATAACGTATTGTCAGTATCTAATATAATTTCCTTTGGTCCGGTTTCTATTTACTTTATTTTCTATTTTACTCTCCCGAAGCCCACTTTCGACATTCTATATTTCTTGGACTGGGAATCAGCAACTCTATACTTATCGTCAAGCAATACATTTCTTGCTACTCTTTCTGGTTACTCCCACTTTATTTCTCCCTCGCTCTCTCTACACTTGGCCTTGCTCTACTTATTCTTAGGTAGCGGTGTATGGGTTAATTCTCTTTCATTCTGATCCGTAACTCGTTACTGAGTCGACTCTACTAGCAGATCAACAGCACTGGTGGGTTGACCGTTTCCAATAATCTCCCGCCCAATTGTGGTTAACAGCGTCCGGCCTTTTCCACTTATACTTCTATTCTGCTATTATCTTTTATCAAAATAACCCTACTCCGTAGTTCAGCGTTTACTTATTCCTCCCGTTGTGTTCCTGGCAAAGATAGGCCCAGTTGACCAATCTTGATTTTTGGTGTCTGGCTGCTGACTACACTGCTGACTTTAAGCGCCCGAAATTCTCACTCTCGACGATCCCTTTTCGTCTTAGAGCAACCCTGTGGTCCTTGGCTGGGATTTCACGAGTGTAATCATTGGTTTGGAGCCGTGGTGCTGGAACGCTCCCATCATCGTCATACCATTTTCATAATTTTGACCGGGACCCCCGCGTGGCATTTTTCGCTTTATTTGTTTTACCACTCTCGGCCGTATCCTACTGTCACTGAGAGTTTTCTTTTAAACTAAATCTGGGGCCACATACTGATATTTTTTTTGCTATTCCGGTCTTACCTTTTCTTTCGTACGGGGATAGATTTCGTAGTGACAGCCTGACGTTTTCGGGGAAGTGTTTGAGTTGCCGTATGCGGTCTGCATGCAGCAGTGGCTACCATATATACTGCATCAACGGCCGTTGAAGCGAACTGGTTGCAACCCGTAAAGAAAGGAGAAATCCAGGGGGTGATTATTTCGGCAGCTCTTTCTCTTTTAACCAGTGATTGAACCCCACGCTGTATTTACTCATCGGCACTGAGTTTGTATTTCCGCTAGGTTGAACTAAACTTCATTGAACGGGACATTTTCGTTTGCAGAGGTGCCATCGTAGCTGTGGTTTATCTTATTTTAATCGTATCTATTTATTCTCTTTGCTAATCATATCCCCCCGCTTATCCCCTATTATAGTTCAGTGATCGTATCTTTCGCGACTAGTCGGGTTTGATTTTGGCATTAGGAACGCATTGAACTAGGTAAGTAACTCGTTTTCGTATACCAGTCCCTAATTGAACGATATGAATATTCTCATGGGCCCACTTCAAGAAGAAGTGTGGTGCAGGTAGCGATAGCATGGCATCACCACTCCTTCATGTAAGCAAATATAATACTACCACGTACACTTTGACTAAGCATAATCCCGAAAACGGGATCACCATGATGATAATGGCTATTACAGAATACAGAGCTTGCCTTGGCCACTGTTTAAACAAAGAGGTTATTATTTGGGGGGATGTTTATGGTCACTGCAAAGTTATTGGCGAGTTTCCCCAGGTAAGAAAACCAAGGCTCTGATGGTTCGTTGGGAGTTTCCAGTGAGACTAACTGTATTATATTGATATTTTGTGCGTATTCCATAACGTGCCAAACTTTGTGGACAATTCCCCGTCAACCCGTGGGTGCTACTCGTGGTTGGTTATTGACGATGCTCCGATTGGTGAATATCCTTGGTGACACGGCAACTATTACTACTCATGTCGACATGAACACACCAGTCTGCTACTCTATTCTACAGGTAATTTTTTCCAGCTCCGAACCTATTGCTTTGTTTTAGTGAACATCAAGAGTATAGCGCTATTTAAGTTTTAGTGTATCGGCATTCCATCCCGTGCTTTTCCAGTTCCTATCCTGAAACAGTTTCCCCCTTTTCTTTTTCCCGTTGTCTTATCGTTTGTTAGCCGAGTCCTGGCCCGTATAGCGCTTTCGAAACTCTGAAGATCTTCCTATCACATATCAGACATTCCGGAGAGACGGCCACTTGAGTTAAATAACGATATATTCAGCTTGGGTTACCCTTCATTACCTTATTTTTATATTCTCCTCTTGACGAGGCTAGTTGCCAGTATATCGTTGACAACTGTATTTCTCTGGCGTGTAGAGCCATTTGACTTTTTTATTCGTATAATTTTTTATCACTGATCAATCAGCCATGCAGTTTCGTAGGAAGACCTTTCCCACGCCATTAGCCCGGTGTATACAGCGAACGTTGTGGGTGCTCGTTACATGGTGGGTTTTGTTGGGAACCAGTGTCATTTGGCGGGTCGAGGGAGCTCCCGATAACTTACACCCATTCGAAAAGGCGGACCAAACCGGTACACAATGTATGGGTCACGCCTTGTTGTGCGGCCGTCCTTACAACCAGGTTACGTTACCGGCTACTCACGCTTCACACGCAGTACGGAAAACCCCGGATTCTATCGGTACCCAAGATCGAGATATTGTTAACCAACTAGCAGACGGTATTCGAGGGTTTTTTCTGGATGTCTACCCTTCCCCTACGGATCCGACTGTGCCCCAGCTTTGCTTTATTAGTTGTGGCACCAATGACAATGGGCCCCTGGTGGATACATTGAACAACTTTGCCGATTTCTTAAAAAATAATCCGCGAGAACTGTTGACTATTGTTGTTCGGAACCCGGCGAATATGACCTCTGAAAGAATTGCTGCCACGTTTAAAACGGCTGGGTTAGATCTTATGGCCGAGACGGGCCCCTCGGAAGGGAACTGGGCAACGGTAGAGGACATGATTTCCCGGGACAAACGTGTGGTTATTCTAACCGATAAAGGTGTGACCTCACCACCAAAGTGGATGCACCCTATAGAGACCTTTTCCCAGGGGACGCAGTACTTGGTGCCACCTGATGACGACTGGCCGTTAGTTCGGGTACCCTGGGTTGAAGTGGAGAGTCCCTTTTTCATTATTTACCACATGCGGTGGCAAAATGCTACGGTGGGTGAGGAAAACGTTCACGTGCCGTATACCGAGGCTACCGAAAAGATTAATGGGTGGGATCTGACGAAACATATTGCCGATGTTCGGTCCAGCAATATGTTTTGGCCCCATTTAATCGTGGCCAATTTCTATCACCAAGGGAGACTCATGGATACTGCGCTCAATTTTAACGGATTGGTACCCAAAGGCACTCGATTGAGTGACTTTTACCCACTTACCAATGACCGCTCTACCGCCTCTACTTCCTCGGAAGGGAGATGGTTGATGTCTGGTTGGTCCTCCCCCAGTTTGCGGTGCGCCATAGTACTGGTTTTCTTTAGTACTCTGTTAGCTTTGAGAATATAATGTCTCCCTACCCAGGTGTGATATTATCCATGTGTGTATGTGTTTGAAAACGACCAGTACTAGAGTTATTGGCGGTGATGGTGGTTTTTTTACACCGAGTGCTGGTTACGCTAGGTATCTCGAATTGCATTGTAATTTCAATCTCCATTGGTAGCATTCACCCCTTTTCCATTTTTCTGTTTTATTGTACTGGTAGGTAATGGCATCGTTTGTTACTCCTTTCTCTAGTGAAATAAATATCCCTACAAGTGACACCAAAGCTGGATATACAATGTGTTATTGTTCATCTTAAAGTGGTTGAGTTGAAAGTACCACTTTCGCCGATGTTGGGATGGCTACTGGTTATATTCTCCACGCCAAATTATAGAAGTTCAATAGCCACCTATATTTTCTGAACCTTTTTTCTTCTTCTCTCTTTCTTACATGGCTGCTGAGGCTGGCGTCCAACCCCCTCCAATGTGATAGCAGTGTATGTAACACCACTACTATTCCCCCAACCCACTCACAGAGTAAATGAAAAAAATCAACGCTTAGGGGAAGGTAAGGTTTCAGGTTAACTACGCCCTGTGATCCACGTGGATGGCGGAGGAGTGGTGGTACCCTATGGATCGAAGGATAGAGTACTCGGCGGAATAAAAAGGGGAGAAGCCGAGCTACCCTTTTATGCTTAAATTACCGGAGAGCGGCTGTGAATGTGGTGGTTTCTTGAATTCCTTTTTACCTTTGTTGAATGCTTTAGCTCATTTGTGGTTGTTGTACATTGGCGTAGCGGATTCCATAGCGTTTATAAACGCGCTTGGCCAAACTTTTTGCAACTTGAAACGTACTCTGCTGATATTTTCGATTATTTTCACACAACGCCAAGACATTTTTACTTAACATTATTTCACTACTCAGTCATGTCTATACCCTAACCCATAGCACGCTAAAGTTAGACATCACCCTTCATCTCGTCTTGACTGTCTTTTAGGTCTGGCTTTTTTTGGCGCACGCCGTTACAAAGAACCTTTACATAGTAACTATCCTATTGCCCAACTACAGGGGGCATTTGGCACTTTGTCAGTTGGTTTTTTTCATAGTCACCGAAGCACAACATGGCATTACCACGATTCTGGCCCGGGATAAACTGGTGGTGGTGGGGATTGGGATTACTAATTCTCACCTCGGTATGGCCTGACTCGCATTGGATCGTATCCGCCGCGGAACCCGCCCAGGTGCAAAGTGGAGATAAGGCTCCCCTCAGCCAACATCTAGCAGACAGTTTCCAATGTTCTGCAGTGTACGGAACAGGCAAGACCCTCAATAGTTACCGACCGGCCCAAGTGAATGTCAGCTTTTCGGGAACGTCCACAGCCGGGGTGTCTCTGGCGATTTTTAACTGGCTTGACGAAGGCTCTATCGGTATTCCTCTACCTGATAACCTCAAAACGAGACAGTACATTTGTACGCAGGATGCCATTACGGCATCTCTTTGTCAGGCCGACGAGTATGGTAAAGTATTGATTAACCAGCCCGACCACACTACGCAACCCGTGCTGACCCGGTATATTAACCTCGCCGAAGTGGATCCGGACCATTTGACTAACCTGGTCAGTTACCAGGTTAACGAATCGGGTATCTATTGCGTAAATGTCTTCGCCACGGCCCACTTTACGGGCGAAGTACAATGGCACAATCCCTACGGCAATTTACCCGCGGTGGATTACCCTAAAATCATGTTTTATGGTCTCTTGTCCCTGACCTATCTGTTGGTGGGTGTGTTGTGGCTGGTAGGCGTTGTCCGGTACTGGCGGGAAATTTTACCCATGCAGCACTATTTATCAGCGCTGTTGGTATGCTTGTTGGCGGCGTTTGGTATTCACTATGGATTTTACCGGTATTACAATGCCCACGGTACCAAATCCGTGGTGTTGACAGTGTTGCTGGTCATTTTCAACAGCTTACGGAACAGTCTGTCCTTTTTTATGCTGCTATTAGTGGCCCTTGGGTACAGTGTTGTTAAGCCCAGTCTGGGGTCGACCATGCGCAAATGCCAGATTTTGGCCGTGTTACATTTTATCTTTTCCTGTATCTACGCGTTGGCTACTGTGGCCCGACTGGGGAACAACGATACCGAAATGATTGGTTTGTTGGCCATTCTCCCCTTGGCGGTGACCATGGGTACGTTTTACATGTGGACCCTGATTGCCTTGTCCCGTACCGTTCGATTTTTACACCAACGGCGCCAAAATTTCAAGCTGGCCATGTACCGCAATCTTTGGCGATTACTACTCTCTTGCGCCATTTTGATACTGGTGCTGGTGGCGGTGAATATTGCCAACTTTGCGTTCCGGACCGACCCCCGTTGGGTAGTGTACCGCTGGCAAGTGCGGTGGTTGCTGTTTGATGGGTGGTTGACGGTGGTTTATACGTTTGCCTTTTTTGTTATCCTGTTTCTATGGCGCCCTACACCCCATAATTATCGTTACGGTTTGGAGGAACTGGCCGGTGACGAAGTGGACGCAAATGCCCGCGAGGAAGACTTTTCTCCGACTAGTTCGCCTACATTTGCTGCTGCGGATTTCCACGTTAGTACGCTTAGCGCTGGTCGGACGTCCCGAGGACCGACCACTGGTGAGAATAACTTAGCGGTAAGTATGGACCCGGCCATTGCGTTGCGTCAGATGGCCTCACCTAGCCACTTTAACGAATTCCTTGGCGAGGATGACGATATAGCTGACGATCACCACCGAGAAAGTGATACTTCTCCGCCTACGACCATCGGGAGGAGTCATTACCACAGGGGTTCTCGGTCGGCTTACACAACTTTACCCGACCGCCCTTCCTTGGATAGTTCTAGGATTTCCCTAGACACGACATCCTCACACGTGGGCAAAGTTGCAACCTCGCCCAAGGTAACCCAGGATCGTAAACCCTCCAAATACCAGTCACCTGCTACTTCTTCCTCGTCGGGACATACTGCGTCCCACCATACCTCGGAAGCGTTGGAAACGTCCACGCTCTTTGATGTGGGTGATCAGCATGACATTGACTCGGCCGGGGAAAATAACGATGCCCAAGACACCTCACCTCTTTCTCCTCATCCGCCAGCTCAGGCTGTAACAAGCCACACCACCAGTGGCCGGACATCTCTTACACGAACCACCACGTCCGATGACTTGCACCGTGGTCAAGGCGGTAACCAAGAGGATAATGACGATGGATTTAGTGCATTCCAATACAGTCACCCCGATCCTCGGTAAACATCCTTTTTCTCTCACTTGTGCTGTGCTATTTTGCGTTTTATTTGATAGAGGTAAAATGTATGAGCTGTAGGTTTAAGCCCACAATAGGATTATTCACGAATTTCGGCATTCATTGTTTCATTGTCACTATACAGTCCCTATAAAAATACAAAGAATAATAGCAACAGGTTGCCTACCAAGCTATTGAGTTGGTTTTGTGAGCGGTTATCCCCCCGCTAAGGAATGTGTAGGCTAGGGCTAGAATACACAGGGTAAAACGTACACAATGCAATCCAATAGTTTATAGTAGTATCGAACATCACACGGCGTTGTTTTCCAATAGGACAAGTAAGGCAATTACCGATATATATTGCCAGGGGGTTACGTAAGCCACGGCATGGTAGATGTGTTCGATGGGGACTCTTGGGTTGAAATTGGGTATAGCAAGAAAACCTCCCAGTACTGTACGTATTACGCCAACAATACCAGTATAATTACGAAATGGAAATAGTGGCAGTTCTTGTAAATTAGGACCATCCTGGCCTTGAATAGAGCGCTTATTGCTACCATTTACCGAATACATAGCGGAAATCTGTACTATAATATTTCCTGGGTGACTTTTACAGTACACACCGTATTTGCATGTTCTGGTTCAAGAGAGCGTCGTGAGTTATTTACATGAACTGTTAATCCGAAGTGATAGGCAAGAACCGGAACACACCAAGAGTTTAAATTTGGGCCAGGAACAAAGGTACACTGAGGCAAGTCAAACACCTAATTCGCGGCTAGTTGGACCAATAACAACGCTTGATAATAAGAAGGATTGCCTTTTATGGAATTTTAGGTTTTCGGGAAAAGAATGGTGGAGGAAGGGCGAGTTATTCGTTTGACGTACAGGTGGGCTCTGTTCGTGGACAGATGCTGTATAAGGGAGTGGATCACAAAAGCGACTGTTGCCAGTGACAGGGCGTGTGATATAAGCAAAAAATTCGACTTGTAAGCGTTTGGACTGAGGCCAACCCATTTTGTTGTAACAGAGTCTCGACGTTAATATTAATCAACCCAACAAGTGAAACTGGGGAAGACTCAGGGGCAGCTGTTCTTTTTTCCTCTCTTTTTTGGACCCATACCAATATGTAGGGCCGGATATGGCTCTAATGAGTAAAATAATCGACTGACGAGGACGCTGTGTCAGCGCAAGTGCCCATAAATTATCATTTTCAAATTCACTTTTTACTGGCACCATTTTCGGGGAACGGACTGATTAATAATCCTCACTTTTACACCACGCCAGGTCGGGTCAGGCCATTTATCACTTTTTTTTGTGCTCTACTCGATTTCACTCCTTTTTTTTCCTATGTATTTTTTACTTTTCTGTTGACCCATTTTTAAGGGTTGGTCTTGGGCACTTTCCACTTAAAATTGGGTCTTCTTTTTTGTTCGTTCGTTTCTATTGAAACTGCTGACGTTTCCGCTTTGGAACTTTCATAATATTTTTTACGCTCATCCTATTCCCACCCAACAGCTACCATTGGTTTCACCACATATATACTACCTCTCCATGCCTTTCATGACGTTCCACCTCAAGACCCTTTGCTTGGCGCTTGTGTTTCGATAGACGTCAGCCCGCCATTTGCTACCTTTGTTATTTTTTGGCAAGCCCATAAACCCAACTGTACTGCTACCTTGTCGATTCCTTTCCTGGCATTGGCTTACTTTTACCTTTAGTTCTTCTTTTGGTCCTTTACCGAAATAACACTATTAATATTACCTGCACGCCCAGTCATTGAACCCGGTGTTAGTGGAACCAACCGTGCCATGTCGCCAGGCCCTTCGGTTGGGGAAACCCCCACTCCCATAGTCAAACGGCGGTCACTGCTCGGGCGGTTACGTCGTGCGTCGCGGGCGGGCGAACCGACAGCGGTTACACCCAAGACGCAGCCCAACCCACGTTACACAGTAGACACAGTGCTGGGGTCCACGTTACCGGAGAATTTACATCGGCGTTCTGTATCGCAAGCCACCCGCCCCTTTTGGCGGCACAAACAAAACCCAGAACAGAAGTGTAACCGACGACAGCGTCGTTTTCGCCGCTCGTTTCCGGATTTGGACCCTGGCACCATTCGCTCGTTACAGCACAACTTCAAGTGTTCTCTAGACTATGACGTATTTTGGAAAGGTCGTTTATTTGTTACACCAGACGGACTATATTTCTACGGAAGACGTTTAAACCCCTTTGTCCGCTTTAATCACGCCGCCCTATCCCAACTTTCCCTGGCTGACCCAGCCACATTGCCTCTCCGCTACCCGACCGCTGTTCACATTTCCTTACCTTTTAACTCTATTACCGGTATTCACAAGGACTCCCTGCTGGGTATTTTTCCCAATGTTATCCGCATCCGAACTCCTGGTCAAAATTTTATTTTCTCGGGTTTCTTTGCGCGGGACACTGCCTACCAGGCGTTAGTCGACGCTCGACAAAAGGTCCACCAAAGTCTGGGTCAACCGGCATCAACGGCGCCCGGTATAATATCTCATGGTGAAAATGATCTCGGTGGTCGGTCCATTGTGTTTTCGCACTTTCAGCGGCCCACGGACCACGGTGACGTTGAAACGCCTTTGGGTAGCGGTACGGGGAGTGATGTCAGTTCCGTAAGCACTTCCGACCTTTCCGAAGAAATTACCCGGAGTCGGTCATTTTCTCATTCCGACGCTACCCACCCTGCTTCCAACTCTACCAGTCTGTTTGGCCGTCTTTCCCGATTGGGTCGTCCTTTATTTACACGACGTCGTCCTATCACCACCAGTCCGTTGTTGCTACATTCCACATCGAGGAGTAGTTCCAGTAGGCCTCAAGAACCGAGACCTTCCCTGCATACAGACATGTCCGCTCGTGGTGAGAATGGTGTATCTGAATCAAGGTTCCGGTCAGTTCCTCCCAGCGAGGTTCCATCCACACCAAGTGTTTCTTCCCAGCAGGTGTTACTACAGTCGCCACTACCCAAGGGCCATTCTTTAGCATCCCCTGGATCCCATGCTAGGACTCGTCGTTCCACTAGAAATAATCTGCATCGTAAGAAATCCAAGCGTCGATCTGATCAGGACCATAGGTCGTACTCAACCCATGCACTGTCCCTTACCCCATCAGATCCCCATACTCCCGCAAATCAGCCCATAATCGACGAGGCACTCACAGATTATCCCACCGTGGACTCGGCCTGTGATGATGTGGCACCCACCAATTTTCCGCCGCATACTTCGCATCGTACCTTGTTCGCCAAACTTCCTAGTAATGGTACGCCTTCACAGTTATCACGGTCAGAATCCCGTCCCCGAATGGATTGTTTGTTTCCAACTGGATCAAGTGCACCTTCGCAAGTCCCGGTATCTAGTGAAGTCAGTGCACCGGAGGCATCCTCACCGCCATCTTTCGGACTATACGCCGTTTCCAATGCATTGCTTGGCATCAAACATTCCTTTGGGGGGTTACCGTTGGATAGCGTGTACAGTATGGTCAAGAACGTCCCGTCGTTACTGACCAAACCCTTTACTAATACATCGGCCGATGAGAAACGCGATGCTTCCACCTCTACTTCTGACCTCACCTCGATAAACTTTTACTTTTCACAGGCGACTTCCCCCACTTTACCCCCTCCTTCTGAAATGGATACCCCGCCTCAGATTCCCGGGATGAAACCCACCGGTGGTACTCATTCCTCTCCTCTACTAGACCAAAAGCTACATGCCCACTTTATCACTTCCAATTCTACGCTGGCCGATACCACCGCTGAGTTGGGTCTCCACAAAATGACCCATGACAACTCTCCAGCGAGTTACCCCGCTTCTCTCTATCCCCATTATAGTCCTCCGGATTATACCTCAGACAAACCCTCTGGCCATCTTTACCCCGTTCAAAGCTCTTCGCAACTCTACGAACAAATGTTCACCCGAGAATCCACATCACATAGCCGTAAATTACGTAATCGATACCCCACCCGTTGTTGGTCACTGCCACCCGCCGATGTGGAACGCTGGATTCAGCACCAGGCCGAGATGGAGGCCAGTATACGTTCCCAACAATTTCTCCATACATTGGGCCAACCCTCCCAACCTGGTTCCCACTCTTTTCCGGAACTTCATCAGCCAGTAATGCAGCCATTGGAAAATTCGGCCATGGAAAAAACACCATTAGCCGCCAGAATGGATTTCCGACCCAATTGGGGACATCTGGAGGATCGTAGACGAGCCTCGTGTTCATTTTTCACCTTTAACACTGCCCTTTGTCCGTCTTACGGAGAACGAGACGCAGACTACGGGTTAACCGACGACGCACGGCATCGTGCTGAACTGACTTCGGATAGCCTACTAAAAAGTTTAAGGGGTGATACCAGCGCCATCAATTACTCAGGTACTCCGCCCCCACCGGGCTGGCGAGACTGGTGTGCTAGTGGAAATCGGGGGTTGGCTTTGGCGTCCTGTGTAGCGGCCATGTGGATGTCCTATGAATGGCTCAAAGTTACTAGCCAGTTGGGACTTTAAACTGATTAGTAGATGGACAATGATATCCCAGTACAACGTCAATGCGGACTACGCTACTCTGTCTACACGGATGGCTGCTGTATATTATTTACCCCCCCATTATATATTGGTACGTTATTTTTTGACATATACACATCCGTAGCATTGTTTATATCCAACTTTTGAGTCCTAGCATTAGTCACTCTTGAAGCACGAGTGTTAAATAGCTCAATTGAAAAAAATAGTTTTCTTTCGGTTTTGTTGCTGTTTTTATTTTTTAGGTCTTGTTTACCAAGTCACCTATTGATATTTTCTTTCCCGCGTCTAGACACCGATTTCATCGTTTAACAGGCTCCATAACTAAATTCTAATATCGACCAATTTGCATTGGGCACGCCGCTGTGTTTAATAAAGCAAAATCCCGAGATTGCATTTTACCTACCAGGATTGTATGATAGATATTTTTGTCATAATTATGCAATTGACAGTTATGCTGCCTCTAAGTAGTGATAAGGTACATCGGTTAAATGAGAATAAAATTATGAATTGAAAAGAATATTGTAACCCGAATCGAATTTGGTCGTTTTATTTACCAAGGACTTGCAGTTTATCGCTTAAAATGCGCCTAAAACTAGACTATGTGGGAGAGAGTTGGGAATGGCTTGGTTTGTACCAGAATTGTTTCAAATGTAGTACGTAGTGAGTCAGAAAATTTGTGAATTGTACTGGTGAGTATGGCCCAGTGAGGGTTTGCACGATTAAGTTATAAACGTCATCTGGAATGTTGTGGGGAGACGAATTATGTTAGTCCCCTAAACATTGTCTCCCAAATAGGTGAAAAAATCGTTAGATCAACGTGCTGACCATTCCAGGCTGGGAGCCTAGCCTCCCAGTAACAGTATATACCATCCTAAGCAAGGAATCATCTCATTTTGCGTATCTTATTCTTATTCTTATTTTTATCAATAAATTTAGTAGGTTGAAGTTATTTCCTTACTTGTTGTGCGAATATCACATTGTGTGGTACTGGTTGTATCATATGTTCCCTGGCGTGTGAATTTAGTTGTGATACTAAGATCCTGGTGTGGTATCTATACACAACACTAGCTAAACCACGGTGTACAGCATGGCTTACATTGTAGACACACAGACGTTACTACTTGTGTTCGTCGTATACGGGGATAATACACTTCGCATCTAGTGAGGGCTATTATCTAGCGAATTGACCACCAGCGTATCTAGTGTAATATCCACCATTCATCCATCCATGATTCCCTTGTCCCCGCGGAGTGTATCTATCAAACTATGCAACTATTGATTGTCAAGTCTCTCATCTATTTTATATGTTTCTATCCTTAATAAATTTAACCTATTTCAGTACGACTGTTATTAACTTGTAGCACATGTGTATTTTAGTCTTCTTTAATTCCTTATAGTCATCTCCACCGTAACGATTTAGTTAGTGATTACGAAGTTAGAAGTTATCATGACTGCTCGGGTACCTGATAAAGATAGATACCGAGATTTGGTGGCTATCCCAGCCTATCCCCCTATGGACCCCGATACTCCCTTCCACGGAGTATACCTGGTCTCAGATAGCCACGGGTATGCCCACTAACAAGTAAAGGATGAAGTGTGGTTTCGATCGAATTTAGGATATATATATTCACTCTTTCCTTATACGCCCCGACCAATTTAAAGTATTCCCTGTTAATCTCCATGTTTTCCTCCTCCGTCAGTAATTTACTTCACGTGATTTCCTTCGCTACTCACGCCCTCAGTCTGGTATATTATATCTCGTTCACT